>WFMF01000194.1:16520-321435 GCA_011033025.1 Beroe forskalii
ACCCCCCCCTAAGAAGTGGTAGCCCCAGTTCCCCGCAAGAAGGGTAGCTCGTTTAAGCCTAAGAAGGGGAGTTTTCCGCCCCCGCCAAAAGGGGAGTCCTCAGTTCAGCCGGGGTGAGTTTCAGTTCAAGGGGTGAGTTCGGGCTGCACGCCTAAGAAGTGGTGAGTTCCTCAGTTCACACGCCTAAGAAGTGGTGAGTCTTCCTCAGTTCACATGCCTAAGAAGTGGTGAGTTCCTCCAGTTCACACGCCTAAGAAGTGGTGGGAAAGGGAGAGGAAATTGGTGAGTTCCTCAGTTCACACGCCTAAGAAGTGGTGAGTTCCTCAGTTCACACGCCTAAGAAGTGGTGAGTTCCTCAGTTCACACGCCCGAAGTGGTGAGTCTCAGTTCACACGCCTAAGAAGTGGTGAGTTCTCAGTTCACACGCCTAAAGTGGTGAGTTCGGTCCTAAGAAGTGGTGAGTTCACACGCCTAAGAAGTGGTGTGAGTTCCTCAGTTCACACGCCTAAGAAGCGGTGAGTTCTCAGTTCACACGCCTAAGAGTGGTGGTTCCTCAGTTCACGCCCGTGGTGAGTTCCTCAGTTCACGCCTAAGAAGTGGTGAGTTCCTCAGTTCACACGCCTAAGAAGCGGTGAGTTCTCAGTTCACGCCTAAGAAGTGGTGAGTTCCTCAGTTCACACGCCTAAGAAGTGGTGAGTTCTTCAGTTCACACGCCTAAGAAGTGGTGAGTTCCTCAGTTCACACGCCTAAGAAGTGGTGAGTTCCTCAGTTCACACGCCTAAGAAGTGGTGAGTTCCTCAGTTCACACGCCTAAGAAGTGGTGAGTTCCTCAGTTCACACGCCTAAGAAGTGGTGAGTTCCTCAGTTCACACGCCTAAGAAGTGGTGAGTTCCTCAGTTCACACGCCTAAGAAGTGGTGAGTTCCTCAGTTCACACGCCTAAGAAGTGGTGGAGTTCAGTTCGCCTAAGAAGTGGTGAGTTCACACGCCTAAGAAGTGGTGAGTTCCTCAGTTCACACGCTTCAGTTCTGAAGAAGTGGTGAGTTCCTCAGTTCACACGCCTAAGAAGTGGTGAGTTCCTCAGTTCACACGCCTAAGAAGTGGTGAGTTCCTCAGTTCACACGTGCCTAAGAAGTGGTGAGTTCCTCAGTTCACACGCCTAAGAAGTGGTGAGTTCCTCAGTTCACACGCCTAAGAAGTGGTGAGTTCCTCAGTTCACACGCCTAAGAAGTGGTGAGTTCCTCAGTTCACACGCCTAAGAAGTGGTGAGTTCCTCAGTTCACACGCCTAAGAAGTGGTGAGTTCACACGCCTAAGAAGTGGTGAGTTCAGTTCACACGCCTAAGAAGTGGTGAGTTCTCAGTTCACACGCCTAAGAAGTGGTGAGTTCCTCAGTTCACACGCCTAAGAAGTGGTGAGTTCGGTCTCAGTTCACACGCCTAAGAAGTGGTGAGTTCTCAGTTCACACGCCTAAGAAGTGGTGAGTTCCTCAGTTCACACGCCTAAGAAGTGGTGAGTTCCTCAGTTCACACGCCTAAGAAGTGGTGAGTTCCTCAGTTCACACGCCTAAGAAGCGGTGAGTTCCTCAGTTCACACGCCTAAGAAGTGGTGAGTTCCTCAGTTCACACGCCTAAGAAGTGGTGAGTTCGGTCTCAGTTCACACGCCTAAGAAGTGGTGAGTTCCTCAGTTCACACGCCTAAGAAGTTGTGAGTTCGGTCTCAGTTCACACGCCTAAGAAGTGGTGAGTTCCTCAGTTCACACGCCTAAGAAGTGGTGAGTTCCTCAGTTCACACGCCTAAGAAGTGGTGAGTTCCTCAGTTCACACGCCTAAGAAGTGGTGAGTTCCTCAGTTCACACGCCTAAGAAGTGGTGAGTTCCTCAGTTCACACGCCTAAGAAGTGGTGAGTTCCTCAGCTCACACGCCTAAGAAGTGGTGAGTTCCTCAGTTCACACGCCTAAGAAGTGGTGAGTTCCTCAGCTCACACGCCTAAGAAGCCTGAGCTCACACGCCTGGTGAGTTCCAGTTCACACGCCTAAGAAGTGGTGAGTTCCTCAGCTCACACGCCTAAGAAGTGGTGAGTTCCTCAGCTCACACGCCTAAGAAGTGGTGAGTTCCTCAGTTCACACGCCTAAGAAGTGGTGAGTTCCTCATGAATCCTTTTATGATCTATATATGTTGGCGTGCAGCAATTCGTTATTTTCAATTCGTTATTTTTAATTCAGTTTCGCTTAAGATTTCCTATTTCATTCAGGTTTGGTGACGAATCGTCCTCTGACGATGAGATTGTGGCATCTGGAGCTTTTGAGCAAGCAGACTCCGGGCAAACTGAAACTGAGCAAGCTGACACAAAACTAAGGGACTCTTGCCAAACAAACAGTGCCAAAACAAGCATTGAAAATACAGACATTATCCCACTAAAAAGTGAAATCCAGATAACGTTTGTTGACGAAGTGGACAAAGGAGCGTGAAACCAGATAGGACGTTCAAAACACCGAAGGGACGATGAGGGACTGTGAGGAGGCTTCTCAAAACACCGCCCTCAGGCCCCCCTGATGAGGGACTTGAGGAGGCTTCTCAAAACACCTCCCCTCAGGGCGTGACCCCTCCTGATGAGGGACTTGAGGAGGCTTCTCAAAACACCACCCCTCAGGGCGCGACCCCTCCTGATGAGGGACTTGAGGAGGCTTCTCAAAACACCACCCCTCAGGGCGTGACCCCTCCTGAAGAGTTGACTCTCACAGCGTGGCGCCAATTCCAATCCCCCTCTGCAATGTTAGGCAGCATGGGAGCTGAGGGCCTCAAGGCCCTGCTCAGCAGTCTGGGGTTGAAGAGTGGGGGCTCCCCTCTACAAAGGGCTCAGCGGCTCTTCTCTGTCAGAGAACTAGCAATGAGCGACATGCCTCCTGCCTTAATGGCGGGGAAGGGGAGGAAACGCAAGGCTTAGTGAGATTTTGAAATATTCACTCCCACCCGGATTAGGCACAAGCGTCCCTTTTGCGCTCTAAGGTGGTGTTAGTGTTATGTCCGGGTGGCGTTTTGCCCTGGTATTGTTCTTTCCGCGCACCTTCAATGACATTATTCCAGATGACAGTTATTTGAAAAGTGACAAAATATCAGGGCGCTGGCAAGGGCCCGCAGCCATGGAAAATTTCCTCCCACCGAGGGCATCTTGCCGAAGGGCCGAGGACATCCGAGGGTAAGCATTCCCGGCCCGAAGGGCAGCCGAACAGGCCAGACACTCCAAACAAGCCGGTAGATCCAGCATATGAAGTGGTTAAGTGGTAGCGGAACCGTTTTTCAAGTATTGAAAAATACGTTTGCCAGCGCTCATTATATTAAAATGTAAAAATTATATTAAAGTAGCTCATATTATTATGGTATTTTGATGTTAAAAGTCGATGTTGTGTCTTGTGAATGGGCTAAAAAAGACCGAAATTTTCAATTTTGAAGGCCATTGATTTGGTAAAAATCTGGATTATTTAAATTTTGAAGGCCATTTAAGGCCATATTTTCTAGGGCCATTTTGCGATTTTGCATATGTTGCCCCCCCAATATTTCATTGTGTTTGAAGAATTTTAACAGTTTAATGAGGATAAAATAATAATAAACAAGCTTTTAAATTTGCTTTTTCGATGTCAGACGGTGATCAGACTATTTGAAGCTAGACAAGGTACATCAGCTCCAAATTTTTACAGCAAGAGATTGCTACATTTGTCAGGTGGAACAAATACACTATTCAGGGATCGGCTGATCACGAGCAGAGGTGCGTGATCTCGCCGCATCGCTGAGATGGGGTTGATTTTATTTCTGAGCTCTGATTTTTTCCAACATTATAGCCCCGATGAAGATATTTCCTTGTGTTTCGATCCTATTGAGATTTACTAAAACAGTGGCAGTTTGGCTTGTTAACATCCCAGAAGCGATTTAAGGGATTTTGGGCACTCACAATTCATTGATATAAGCCTGTTGTACACTTTAAAACAACATAATCATGATTTCAGGCGACTCGCATGCTACACTCATGGGTGAAAATAAAGCTCTTGGGGAATGCCGGTTACAGTTCATCATATCATCTCGGTGGTCCATTTTCTAGCTGATGTGATGAGGTAATTAAGTTTTAGAGCACTCATCTGACCGAGCAAACGCAAAGCATTGCCTTTATTTATAAGCTGCAATCTTCATTTTTTTACATTTCTAACGACTATTGATATCGGTGTCCTCGTGGAAGTAAGACTTGAAATTCTAGCTTCCCATCCCGTTAAGTTTGCATACATTGAGCTTGCATTATAATTCTGTTGGCTTCAAAATTTGCAAAATATCAAAGATCTTGTTGTATGAGGAGGTCGACATCGAAAAAAGAAATTACCTCCACTGGGACTTGGACCCAGGTCCCCAGATCCATAAATCTTGGCTCTAACCACTGACCCGCATTCTCGTGTCTCTGCATGTGATTTGATGCACGGTATTCACAATTTTGTAATTCAAACAAAACTTTTCATAACTGCACGTTTTTTCTTCGTTGGGCCATTTCTCTTTGTTACCTCTATACATACCCAAATTTAGAGTGAAATAACTCTGGATTACGCCGTCTCGCTGGATGGGAAGCTAGAATTCTAATCCCTAATTTCATAAGGATATTACTACCAGTGCCAGTTGTCGTTAGGAATGTAAATGAAGCTCCTCTGAAGAGTACTCTGTAAATTACCTCATCAGATCAACAAGAGAAAAAGGGCCACTGATCTGATAATATCATCTCGACTATCTAGGTAGCCGGTAGACGGTAGCGGTATCCTCATCACAGTAGGACTTGATATGATAGCTTCCCATCCATAGAAATGGTGTAATCCTAAGTAATTGCATTCAACATATAACATATTGGTATGTGTTCAATTTACAAGCGCAAATGGCACAGGAGAGAAATATATTGCAGTTTTGAAAAGTTTTGTTTGAATTACAAAATGGTGAATGTTGTGCATCAAATTGCATGTGGAGACATGAGAGTGTGGGTCGGTGGTTAGAGCCAAGATTTATGGATCTGGGGACCTGGGTTCAAGTCCCAGTGGAGGTAATTTTCTTTTTTCGGTGTCGACCTCCTCATACAACAAGATCTTTGATATTTTGCAAATTTTGAAGCCAACAGAATTATAATGCAAGCTCAATGTATGCAAACTTAACGGGATGGGAAGCTAGAATTTCAAGTCTTACTTCCACGAGGACACCGATATCAATAGTCGTTAGAAATGTAAAAAAATGAAGATTGCAGCTTTATGAATAAGGCAATGCCGCGCGCAAAACCTGGTCAGGGGTGCTTTAAAACTTAATTACCTCATGCGAAATTGTAGAAAAATGGACCACCGAGATGAATATGATGAAACTGTAACCGGCATTCCCCAATGTTTTTATTTTCACCCATGACTGTAGCATGCGAGTCGCCTGAAATCATGATTATGTTGTTTTAAAGTTTACAACAGGCTTATATCAATGAATTGTGAGTGCCCAAAATCTTTTAAATTGCTTGTGGGATGTTAACAAGCCAAAATGCCACTGTTTAGCGACCAAAACTATCATTCTATGCGATTCTCAGTAAATCTCAATAGGATCGAAACACAAGGAGGTGTCTTTATCGGGGCTGTATTGTTGGAGGGAATCAGAGCTCAGAAATGAAATCAAATTTCATCTTACCCTCAGCGATGCGGTGGGATTGCGTATTTCTGTTCGTGATCGGCCGATCCCTGTATAGTGTATTTGTTCCACTTGACGATAGTCGGGTTACCTGAAATGGTAAATGATTTAAACTTTAGATTGTTATGGAGAAGATTATAACGTGTTTTTCGAATTACGACAAATTGTCAGACTTCAACACATTCAATGAAAGTGTTTCTTATTGTGAAATAGGCTCTGGCAGCCAATTACTCAATCTATGCCTTGTCTCTCCGTTGTTATTTGTGCCACAATATGATTGCTCAGTTTAATGAGGATAAAATAATAATAAACAAGCTTTTAAATTTCCTTTTTCGATGTCAGACGGTGATCAGACTATTTGAAGCTAGACAAGGTACATCAGCTCCAAATTTTTACAGCAAGAGATTGCTACATTATCCAGATCTGTTAACATTCTTTAAACACAAGGAAATATTATTATACGGCATATGACTAAAATCACATCGAGTATGCCGGCAAAATCGAAATATGCAATGTGAGTCACTAGCTAGTAGTTACTAGGTAGTGACTAGGTAGTGACTCACTAGGTACTAGGTAGAGGCTCAATTCCAGCTAAATACGGGTATTCAGTGTTGAAATTTATTGGATTTAGTTCTACTTTTTTAATTCTATTTTTTTAAGAATACTTTCAGATTAAAATTATTTTTCCTTCAATTCGAAAAATACAAATTAATTATTAAAAATTTTCGTCAAGAAGAAAAAAAATATTTTTAAACGAGCTTCTAGCCAATGATTTGTACCTATACCAAACATGGGTGTGAAATAAATCTTAATCTAGGTTTGAGGGTTGGATCCGATAGCATATAGGTCAAATATATACCCAAAAAAAAGTTTCAAAAATTTTCGATGCGGAAACCCATTTTTTGGCCACGCCCATTTTGGGCAGTGGCAAAAATGAATCAACGATATCTCAGCTTCTGTTTATGGAAAAATTATAAATGACCACTCTAACCGACGTTAGAATTGTCGGTTTTGGTAGAATAGAACATGGTTTCAGGTTCTATCTCAACCCATTCCGATATAATCCCAAATTTGGCCATTTTGGCTGTCCGTCAGGCCCAATTTGGGCATGTGGGCAGCTCATGAGATGGAGAACATCATAACCATGTAACTCGACTGGAAATGATCGGTTTATGAGGGTAGAGCATGGTTTCAAGGCTCTATCTCAACTCGCTCCCGAGATAATCCCCAATTTGGCCATTTTGGCTGTCCATGAAGCCCAATTTTGGCGTTTGGACAGCTAATGATATGGAGACCGTCAGAACCATGAAACTTGACTGGAAATGGTCGGTTTATGAGGGTAGAGCATGTTTTAAGGCTCTATCTCAACCCGTTTTCGAGATAATCCCCAATATGACCATTTTGGCTGTCCATGAGGCTCAGTTTGGGCATTTGGACAGTTAATAAGATGGAGAACATCAGAGCCATGTAACTCGACCGGAAATGATCAGTTTATGAGGGTAGAGCATGTTTTAAGGCTCTATCTCAACCTGTTCCAAGATAATTCCTAAATTTTTAGATATTGGCCGACCTATGGCTCAATTTGTGCACTCAGCTGAGGTACTCAATGTAATGACTAGCTTAGTCACCAAGAGATAATCGGTATGTGGTGTAGAAGATTCTAGATCCCAAGTTCTCTGCACTGTGGTTAATGCTTTAATGGTGGCTCCAAGACTCGTGATCCGATGAACTCTGAAGTTTTAACAGGTGTTATTGAGGTGAGTATACAATGAGTTTCTCTATTTCAGATTATCCCAACATTTTGGGCGCATTGTTATTCCCGCCCTGGCCAGGGCATTTTTTGATATCCAGAAAATAAAAAAGAAAAAAGAGTCAGGACCTATCTAGAACGATTCGTCGTAATATTTTAGGTCTAGAACAACCGTTCTTATAGATAAACGCGTACTTAAAATCATACAGTAACGTAACTGGCAGGGCTATATATGAGAGAATTCAGTGTCACAGGAGTTTATATATATAATAAAGATAATTTGTGACCCAATTTAAATCGATGAATCTCAAGTTCTACAAATGGTAGAGACATGATCCGAGGTCGATTTTGTAGATCTAAGATGGGGAATTGCATTGGGCTATAAAAGAAGTTCTGGTGACGTCGTATGACGTCATTATGACGTCATCAACTTAGCGAAATTTTACTGCTTTTTAGCGAAAATAGGTCGTTTTCGTTCGCATTTTCACCAAGAAGGGTGGCGATAGCTCAACAATTTTGAAAAATCGTTAGTTTAGGTAAAAGCTTTCGAAAATCATACGGATCATTGGGCTATCTCGATTTTTCATCGAGATATACGCGATTTCCTATAGGAAATCGCGTATATCTCGATGAAAAAATAAGGTACGGTGGGCTTCATGGACAGCCAAAATGGCCAAATTGGGGATTATCTCGAGAGCGAGTTGAGATAGAGCCTTGAAACCATGCTCTACCCTCTTAAACCGATCATTTCCAGTCGAGTTACATGGTTATGATGTTCTCCATCTCATAGGCTGCCATATGCCCAAAATTGGGCCTGACGGACAACCAAAATGGCCAAATTTGGGATTATCTCGATGAACGGGTTGAGATAGAACCTTGAAACCATGTTCTATCCTACCAAAACCGACAATTCTACGTCAGTTAGAGTGGTCATTTATAACTTTTCCATAAACAGAAGCTGAGATATCGTTGATTCAATTTTTGGCCACTGCCCAAAATGGGCGTGGCCAAAAAATGGGTTTCCACATCGAAAATTTTTTGAAACTTTTTGGGTATATATTTGACCTATATGCTATCGGATCCAACCCTCAAACCTAGATTAAGATTTATTTCACACCCATGTTCAGATATATCAAATACAGCCCTTACTAAATGATTTGTACCTATTTTTAAGAATTTTCTGACGGTCGCACTGTAATTTTTGGACGCTGTTTGAATTAATTATGATTTTTTAAATATTAAATTGCTAATTTTCATCAAGAAGAAAAATTATTTTTAAACGAGCTTTCTGCCAATGATTTGTTCCTATTTTTAGAATTTTCTGACTGTGATTTTTGGACGCTGCTAGAATTAATTATGAATTTTTGAATATTAAATTGCTAATTTTCGCCAAGAAAAAAATATTTTAAACGAGCTTTCAGCCAATGATTTGTACCTATCTTTAGAATTTTCTGACGGTGGAACTGTAATTTTTGGACGCTGCTAGAATTAATTATGAATTTTTCAATATTAAATTGCAATTTTTCGTCAAGAAGAGAGAATTATTTTTAAACGAGCTTTCTGCCAATGATTTGTACCTATTTTTAGAATTTTCTGACGGTAAAACTGTTATTTTTGGACGCTGCTGGAATTAATTATGAATTTTTTATTAATTAATTTGTATTTTTCGAATTGAAGGAAAAATGATTTTAACCTGAACGTATTCTTAAAAAATAGAATTAAAAAAGTAGAACTAAATCCAATAAATTTCAACACTGAATACCCGTATATGTAGCTGGAACTGAGCCTCTACCTAGTACCTAGTAAGTCACTACCTAGTCACTACCTAGTAACTACTAGCTAGTGAGTCACTACCTAGTCACTACTAGCTAGTGAGTCACTACCTAGTCACTACCTAGTCACTACTAGCTAGTGAGTCACTACCTAGTCACTACCTAGTCACTACTAGCTAGTGAGTCACTACCTAGTCACTACCTAGTAACTACTAGCTAGTGAGTCACTACCTAGTCACTACCTAGTAACTACTAGCTAGTGAGTCACTACCTAGTCACTACCTAGTCACTAGCTAGTAACTACTAGCTAGTGAGTCACTACCTAGTCACTACCTAGTAACTACCAGCTAGTGAGTCACTAGTCACTACCTAGTAACTACTAGCTAGTGAGTCACTACCTAGTCACTACCTAGTCACTACTAGCTAGTGAGTCACTACCTAGTCACTACCTAGTCACTACTAGCTAGTGAGTCACTACCTAGTCACTACCTAGTAACTACTAGCTAGTGAGTCACTACCTAGTCACTACCTAGTAACTACTAGCTAGTGAGTCACTACCTAGTCACTACCTAGTAACTACTAGCTAGTGAGTCACTACCTAGTCACTACCTAGTAACTACTAGCTAGTGAGTCACTACCTAGTCACTACCTAGTAACTACTAGCTAGTGAGTCACTACTACTGCCTAGTCACTACCTAGTAACTACTAGCTAGTGAGTCACTACCTAGTCACTACCTAGTAACTACTAGCTAGTGAGTCACTACCTAGTCACTACCTAGTAACTACTAGCTAGTGAGTCACTACCTAGTCACTACTAGCTAGTGAGTCACTACCTAGTCACTACTAGCTAGTGAGTCACTACCTAGTCACTACCTAGTCACTACTAGCTAGTGAGTCACTACCTAGTCACTACCTAGTAACTACTAGCTAGTGAGTCACTACCTAGTCACTACCTAGTAACTACTAGCTGGTGAGTCACTACCTAGTCACTACCTAGTAACTCACTAGCTAGTGAGTCACTACCTAGTGAGTCACTACCTAGTAACTACTAGCTAGTGAGTCACTACCTAGTCACTGCCTAGTAACTACTAGCTAGTGAGTCACTACCTAGTCACTACCTAGCAACTACTCACTAGCTAGTGAGTCACTGCCTAGTCACTACCTGAGTAACTACTAGCTAGTGAGTCACTACCTAGTCACTACCTAGTCACTACTAGCTAGTGAGTCACTACCTAGTCACTACCTAGTAACTACTAGCTAGTGAGTCACTACCTAGTCACTACTAGCTAGTGAGTCACTACCTAGTCACTACCTAGTAACTACTAGCTAGTGAGTCACTACCTAGTAACTACCTAGTCACTACCTAGTAACTACTAGCTAGTGAGTCACTACCTAGTAACTACTAGCTAGTGAGTCACTACCTAGTCACTACCTAGTAACTACTAGCTAGTGAGTCACTACCTAGTCACTACCTAGTCACTACTAGCTAGTGAGTCACTACCTAGTAACTACCTAGTAACTACTAGCTAGTGAGTCACTACCTAGTCACTACCTAGTAACTACTAGCTAGTGAGTCACTACCTAGTAACTACTAGCTAGTGACTTACATTGCATACGGGCCATTGCATCTCTGACAAGGAGACAGCTGTGGGATCGTGAGATGCTTCGTAACCAAATAAGGAACTGCTTCATCCCGTTGTATATTTGACCCGCTTGACAATACAGTCGAGTGTTGTAACAACCAAAGGATAACTCCAAATTATGATACAATTCAGAGCAGAGAGTCTGGATTAAGGTCGAATCACTATACCTCAGGTCCTCTGCTGTCCTGTCTCCAATTCCTGAGTACCTTGAAGCGGATACGATCGTCCTGCGTTCGAGGATTACCCGTCTCTGAGAATGCGCTGAGAGTGCGCGCGCCCAGCGTCTGCTACTGCCCTCTGATTGGCCAATGTTACGTCATGCACTGGTCACGTGTGCGGCAGCTCGAAGGAGTCACCAAGCATTCCGCCAATTTCTAATACGCGGAGCTTTTTTATAGTGATACGATAGAACGCCCTTTTCTGCTGGGAGTAGTAGTGGTACCGCGAGTGAACTGATCAGGCGATTGAGGGTCTTCTCTAAATTTGTGATACGATAGAACGTCCTTTTCTGTCTGTTACTGTGATCGGTGCAGTACTCTGCTAGTAGGATTCTACCCTCCGCCGCGCACCATTTTTGCAACACGACCCTCCAAATTTCCGAGTGTTGCGCGCTAGGGATGGGTGCAATCCATCTTAAACTCTGCCAAAGATTTGCACCCATTTTTTATCTTATCTTTTTCACTTGGTGAATAATATCGTTACACAACTCATAAGTATGAAGTAACACCATGTTTTCAACTCGGGCTGCACCCTCGATGAAAACAAATCATTATTCAACTCAGCGTTCGGCTTCGGTGAATAATGCGATTTACGCAACTCGCTTCGCTCGTCGCGTAGATCATGTTACTTCACACTTATTCAATTCATACTGTATCACGAGATGATTCACACGCAGAAGGTGTGAAAATGACATTGATGTAGATCGATGTAGATTGGGTCATGTGATCTGTTCGGGGAACGGACATTTCATCTCAGGACACTTTATCTCGCATTATAAATATATCAGTTCTACGCAAAGGTTAGGGTCTGGGTTTGGGTCACGGTTTTAGGGTTTGGGTTAGGGTCAGGGGTAGGGTTTGGGTTAGGGTTAGGGGCCATCCAGAAATGAGCTCATCACTTGGGTATGTTTGTAAGTTTGCAAAATGATGAGCTCATCACTTAGAGGAGAAATTTTGACATCAACCACTCATTGTATTTTGTAAAATTGGGCCATGAATCAATAGGCTAGAAGACTCTATAATTCAAAATTAAAATCTAATTAACATGATCCAACTTAAATTGCAGTAGTGACGTCACTAGAGTTTCATATTGAATGAGTGAAGTAACATAAATCTTGAAATGATGAGATGAGGTTGGGGTATGTATGTATCTTTTCCAAATGAAGTAGTGATGAGGTTATATGTATGTATGTTCAAAAATAGCCGATTTTTGATGAGCTCATTTCTGGATGGCCCCTTATGGTTAGGGTCAGGACAGGGAGATGAAATGTCTTGAGATGAAATGTCGTGAGATGAGATGTCGTCCACCCTGTCTAAGAGTCTAAGCAACCTAAAAATCTCAGAATCCGCCATTCTTTGGTAATATTAAAAGAACCTTTTTACAGAATCAAAATACCTGCTGTACTTTTAGAATAATCAAAAAAAGTAAAAGAGGACAAGACTTTTGGCGCATCCCGTATAATGTACCTCCCGTTGGAGCCAGTACACGCCCTCACGGCCGTTCTGTGTCAGTGCTTTCCTTGGTACCTTACGAAATAAATCTACATCTCTTATATATAATTTGGAGTTTCGCGTTTTTTTCCCAGTCTCTGTAATTGGTAGGCGTTTTTTGTAACTTTGTGTGTCGTTTTCTGTAACTTTGTGGTCACTTTTGCACGCCCAGTACGTGCAGTTTTGTAAGAATTGCGCGCGTTGCTATGGCAACACGTGCAACTAAGATTTGCGCGTACGATCATTTCTGTGTAGTGGTGTTTCAATTGCGTTGTTGTTCATAACTTTTGAACTGTTTGGGATTTTTCGATGCGGTAAAAAACATGATTCAACGGAAAAATTGAAAAGTCTTGAAACATCGACGAATCACTGAAAGAGGCATAGGTACGCAATTCTTTGTAAGGAGCGAAATGTTGGCGTATAAAGTACAATCTGCTCTTTTTTTCCGGATCAGTTGTTATTGAAAATGAAATTTATCGATGTGATGTGAATTGCATCGACCGAAGTTTGCAAACGAGGCGGCACCCACCGAGTGGGCGAGGCCCATCGGGCATGCTAGTTATTTTATAAAGGAGCATGCTAGTAGAACAATAATTCCGGGGATCCAAATTTTGGGGGTACGAAATTTGGGGATATTTTTCGGAATATTTCGCATGTTAACGTATGATGATGATGACGTTATTTTGGAATTTTTTTGGGGAACGAAAATATGTGGATTTTTCGAAAAATTCCCGAATTTCGTACCTCATAAATTTTTCTCGTAAGGTATTTCCATTGCAGTTAAACAATACTCCTATCCTATTCCAACTTCTCAACTTGATTGTTAAGATCACACTCACCTAAATTTGAATTTGAGAATTTAATGGGCATTCATTCAACGTTTACTTTAACGGTTGAGGTGCAATTCAATTAGTTCGCTAAGGAACTCTAACAGTATTTAATTCATCAAATTATACATCCGTACTGTGTTGCAGTTCTAATGTTGTCATGGAAACCAAAACAAGTAAACCTAATCCGTAACATAACGGTTGATGAAGAGATGCAGGGGGTATTGCCACAGTGACAGCCTGGAATCAATAGCCAATGACAGAAAGACTCTGGTGCACGTGACAGTACAACCAACCAATGAGGGACCTGATTTTAGACTGGTCTTTGAGGATAAATACTCTGTAAACAGCAGGATCATCATTTCTTGATTGATTCGTTTGGTTGTCGTTACCCAAGACTTTTAATCTATCTCAAAATGGTGAGTGAAGCGTTGTAATCTATGGATAATTCTCATGTTCTAAGAGTAAGAGTAAGATAATACATTCAAAATGTATCAGCATCATAACAGCTTTGCCATTCAACACGTCAATCCAACACACGATTAAAGCTTATTATTTTCTTTACTTTTTCAGCGTGAGTGCATCTCTGTTCATGTTGGACAAGCCGGAGTCCAGATCGGTAATGCCTGCTGGGAACTCTACTGTCTGGAGCATGGTATCCAACCTGATGGTCAGATGCCCTCTGACAAGACCATAGGAGGTGGGGATGACTCCTTCAACACCTTCTTCAGCGAGACTGGGGCCGGAAAACACGTTCCCCGAGCTGTGTTCCTTGACTTGGAGCCCACTGTTGTTGACGAAGTGAGGACTGGAACCTACCGACAACTCTTCCACCCCGAGCAGCTCATCACTGGAAAGGAGGATGCTGCCAACAACTACGCCAGAGGCCACTACACCGTCGGAAAGGAGATCATCGATCTGTGCTTGGACAGGATCAGGAAGCTGGCTGATCAGTGCACTGGTCTCCAGGGATTCCTCGTCTTCCACTCCTTCGGAGGTGGCACTGGATCTGGATTCACTTCCCTCCTCCTGGAGAGACTGAGTGTGGATTATGGGAAGAAGAGCAAACTGGAGTTCTCCATCTACCCTGCTCCTCAGGTAATTAATGTTACCTTCTGCTCCAAGCTTTTCCTCGATTGCAATTATTTGAGGCTTTTTTATGTCTAATTAAAGCCACGTTGAGCAGCACTAATACTACTTTAGCTTAGTGCTCAGAATAATTTTGATGACAATAATGTAAACATTATACGTTTAGTAAGGGCTATATTTGATATATCTGAACATGGGTGTGAAATAAATCTTAATCTAGGTTTGAGGGTTGGATCCGATAGCATATAGGTCAAATATATACCAGAAAAAAAGTCTCAAAAATTTTCGATGCGGAAACCCATTTTTTGGCCACGCCCTTTTTGGGCAGTGAACAAAAAATGAATGAACGATATCTCAGCTTCTATTTGAGAAAAAGATATAAATGACCACTCTAACCGACGTTACAGAATTGTCAGTTTTGGTAGGGTAGAACATGGTTTTAAGGTTCTATCTCAACCCGTTCTCGAGATAATCCCAAATTTGGCCATTTTGACTGTCCATGAGGCCCAATTTGGGCATTTGGGCAGTTTATGAGGTAGAGAACATCAGAACCATGTAACTCGACTGGAAATGATCGGTTTATGAGGGGAGAGCATGGTTTCAAGGCTCTATCTCAACCCGTTCCCAAGATAATCCCCAATTTGGCCATTTTGGCTGTCCATGAACTTGAAACCCAATCTGGGGCAAATGACCACATTGCAAAATCGCCGACTCGGCGCCGATCGGCGCCCGTCCGGCGCCGATCAGCGCTGATCGGCGCCGGCTAGGTGCCGATCGGCGACACCGCCGATCGGCGCCGATCAGCGCCGATGGAAAATCAACCATTTTTCATCGGTGGTCGTCGGCTGATCAGCGCCGGTCAGCCACCGATCGGCGCTGTCGGCGCCGATCTGCGCCGATAAAAACACCTGTATAAGGAAAGCTGTCCGGTGCATTTTATTCCAGATTTCCCCGTGATTTTCCCATCGGCGCCGATCGGCGCCGATGGAGAATTTTTGTAAATTTTTAAGCTTTCATAAGAAAATTGGATATCCGCGGGTTTTATCGCATTTCAACGATCAGGATTATGTTATGGTTTGCAATTACATATGTTCTACATGTTTAGTCGAAATTAGGATTAGGGTTTGAGTAATTAGGGTTTGGGTTAGGGTTAGGGTTTGGGTTTAGGTTTGGGTTAGGGCTTGGGTTAGGGTTTGGGTTAGGGTTTGGGTTAAGGTTTGGGTTAGGGTTTGGGCTTAGATTTGGGTTAGAGTCTGGGTTAGGGTTTGGGTTAGGGTTTGGGTTAGGGTTTGGGTTAGGGTTTGGGTTATGGTTTGGGTTAGGGTTTGGGCTTAGATTTGGGTATGACTATGAGTCTGGGTTAGGGCCAAACCCAAACCCTAACCCAAACCCTAACCCAAACCCTAACCCAAACCCTAACCCTCATGCCTAACCCAAACCCTAATTACTCAAACCCTAATCCTAATTTCGACTAAACATGTAAAACATATGTAATTGCAAACCATAACATGATCCTGATCGTTCAAATGCGATAAAACTCGCGGATATCCAATTTTCTTGTGAAAGCTTAAAAATTTAGAAAAATTCTCCATCGGCGCCGATGGGAAAATCACGGGGAAATCTGGAATAAAATGCACCGGACAGCTTCCCTTATACAGGTGTTTTTATCGGCGCCGATCGGGGGCAGATCGGCGCCGACAGCGCCGATCGGGGGCTGGCCGGCGCCGATCAGCGCTGACGACCGCCGATGAAAAGTTGCCGATTTCCCATCGGCGCCGACAGCGCCGATCGGGGGCTGGCCGGCGCCGATCAGCGCTGATCGGCTCCGATGAAAAGTTGCCGATTTCCCATCGGCGCCGATCAGCGCCGATCGGCGGTACCGCCGATCGGCGCCTAGCCGGCGCTGAACGGTGCTGATCAGCGCCGGATCGGCGCCGAGTCGGCGATTTTGCAATGTGGTCATTTGCCCAATCTGGGTACTTGGACAGCTTATTAGATGGAGAACATCAGAACCATGTTACTCGACCGGAAATGATCGGTTTATGAGGGTAGAGCATGGTTTCAAGGCTCTATCTCAACCCGTTCCCGAGATAATCCCCAATTTGGTCATTTTGACTGTCCATGAGGTCCAATTTGGACATTTGGACAGCTAATGATATGGAAACCATCGGAACCATGTAACTCGACTGGAAATGCTCGGTTTATGAGGTTACATACATACATTTTGAAGGGTTCAGCATGGATCGCAGTTGGGATCAGTGTAGTCCACGTACTCCAGCCCCTCGTTCAGTACTCCAGTCGAGTAGGGAGTTGCTGTTGGGGGGTGTGTAACCCGGAACCGGTGGCTTATCCGGGAATTGAGCCAGGAATTCTCCCAGTGCTATCTTGAAGGCCTCGAGTTCGTTGGCCATATTAACGGCTTTATAGGGAGTAGATTCCAAAGACGGGCTGACTTCACCCCAAAAGAGTTGTCGTATGCCGTGGAGACAGATCTTTGGGCCTTGTAGTCGAATGCAGGGACTTTAGGACGCATTCCAAGCCTCTCGTTGCTGTAGAATTCCAAGCTTGTGCTGTTTGGGGCTTTGCTTTGGAGTATTTTCCAGTTGTGAAATATGATGTACCGCTCTCGCCTACGTTGAAGTGACATCAACCTCAGCCTCTCAAGACGATCCCAATAATTCAGGTCTTTACACCCAGCTATGCGTCTTGTGAAGTACCTTTGAACGGACTCAATGATTTGAATGTCCTTGATGAGATGTGGATCCCAAACTGGACAGCAGTACTCTAGCCTGCTCCTAATCAGCGACTTGTAGAGAGTCAGCATAGTTATTTGGGAGCGATCTCTAAAGGTGCCTAATACCCATGAGGCAATTTTACGGGAGTCAACAGCAACATTATTTACTTGCAGTGTCCAGCTGCAGTCATCGGTGATATAGATGCCGAGGTCTTTAACAGACGAAACCGGCTGAAGAATGCTGCCGTCTGGAGTTGTGTACTGCCTCAATTCAGCTGTGAAGGGAAGGTTTCTAAGGAGGTAAGACGTGTTGAGGTAGAAATTCATGACTTCAAACTTGTCTTGATGAAGGACCATGTTATTCTTAAGGGACCACTTGACAACTCCATCGAGGTCATTTTGCAGCATGCTCTTGCACAAAATGGCTATTATTTTTTGCAGAAGCTTTGTGTCATCTGCAAAAGCGAGGGGTTTTGACGATGCAAGGGATATTATCATGTCAACTACGTATAGGATGAAAAATATGGGACCTAGTACCGTACCCTGGGGCACTCCACTTTCCACCTCTCTAAACGTTGATTTCTTGCCATCCACCACCACAGCCTGATACCGGTTATAGAGGAACTCCTTAATCCATTCAAACAGTTTCCCATCAATGCCATAGTGCTTTAATTTGGCCAGCAGGATTTTATGGTCTACCTTATCGAAGGCCTTACTATAGTCCAGGTAAATAACATCGACCTCACTATCCTCGTTGAGGCACTTGAGAACATAGTCAACATGCTCTAAGAGTTGGGTGAGACAACTCCGTGTTTTTCTGAAGCCGTGCTGGTTGTCAGGAAAGATGCCGTTATTCTCTAAGTAATCCACTAACCTGTTCCGGATAACCCTCTCAAAGATCTTGATTATATGAGAGGTTATTGATACAGGACGGTAGTTGCCTGGGTCCGTCTTGTTGCCCTTCTTGAAGATTGGTGTTATATATTGCATCTTCAAGTCATCTGGAATCTTTCCCTTGTCTAAAGAGCTTTTCCATAAAAGCCATAGCGGAGTTGAGAGTGTTTCCTTACAACAACAGAGAATCTTTGCTGGGATATCTCCATCTGGTGCAGCTGAGTAAGGATCCAGCTCGCTAATAGCTTCTACAATGTCTTCTACTGTGAATTCTATGTCACTGAGAACACTGCCTGGCGGTTCATTAAGTGTAGATATACACTCTTCAATATCGGCATTCACTGGGTTGCTAAAAACACTTACATATTGAGTTTGAAGTATCTCTGCCTTTTCTGCCGGATCAGTGCTAAGCAATCCACATGAGTTCCGTAGTGGAGCAATACTTTGTTTGCTTGTAGAAAATTTTTTTTGCATAGCTGAAAAAGTATTTCGGGTTACTTTTGATGGTACTAACAGCATAGCTTTCTTTCTTGTCCATCTCAGCAAGGATTTCATCCTTGATCGCATACGAGAGTAAGCTCACTTCCTGGGATAACCCTGGTAAAAGCAAGGATGTGGGGTTTGACTGCTGAAGTGTCCCTATCTTCCTTTTTAGTTTTCTCTTCTTCATTTTCAAGGCATTTGCAGTTCTGACCCTTGACACACCCAAGCCGTTTATTGTCTCCATGCTTGCAGTAGCGGAAGCATCTTGGAGGGTGTCTTTTCTCACAGGGCTTGCCATTGATAAGTTTCTTTCCTGTGAGACCATGAGGACAGTTTCTGTTCCTGTACGCAGCACAGATTTCCTGGCTACTGTTTTGTTGGTTTTGGCCCTGACGGTTTCTCCTGGGGCTCTCCCTGTCCTCTTCTGTGTCATCGTCTTCGTCTTCCTCGACTTCCTCAGCTTCTTCAGCTTGCTCAGCTACTGTAAGCAAGAAGCAAGGTCAATGAAATCGTACCAAGTTATAAGCTACGTAGAAAACTGGTTATGACGATATTACCTAACTATTTAAACCTCATTGTACGAATCTATGAGTATGACCGACGTCTTCCAATGCTAGTATGAAACGTTTCTAGAATTTGTTACAAAAGCTGATTCGGTTGTTTTGAGATAACAATGCGCCGAAAATGTTGAGATGATCTGAAATTGAGAAACTTATTAAGTTATTATACGCTTAGAGCATGGCTGGGAATGCGCTAATATAAATTATTGCACGAGGCGTAGCCGAGTGCAATAATTTGTATTAGCCAATTTTAGGGTACTTATAAGCGTGCAATAATTTGTATTAACAGTGCATGACTGATTTGATTGTTTGTTTTGGCAGGGGAATGATTTTATTCTGCTCATCGTGCAATAACTAATGATAGAGCATTTTGCAATTAAAATGCTCATGCAAATAAGTTCTATTATTGCACTCCTAAAAATTTTGCTCTGAATAGTTATGGGATGATGATTATAGAACCCTCTGACGTTTTCTGTAATATATATACACTTGCCTGATCGGGTCCATATTGGTCTAGACCCTCGCCCTACGGGCTCGGGCCAAAACCAGATACATCCCTCGCTAACGCCCTCTGGAACTATCCCAAAATGGACTCGATAGGCGTGTGTCTATGTGTTTTATAGATTCGTCCGGGTTATTGCGTGAGGGTTTAGCCAGCGGGAGGGGATAAAAAATAGAGCGATAGACCGAATCCTTGAACCATGCTCTACCCTCATAAACCGATCATTTCCAGTCGAGTTACATGGTTGAGGTTCTGATGTTCTCTACCTCATGAGCTGCCCAAATGTCCAAATTGGGCCTGAGGGACAGCCAAAATGATCGAATTGGGGATTATCTCGGGAACAGGTTGAGATAGAGCCTCGAAACCATGCTCTACCCTCATAAACCGATAATTTCTGGTAGAGATAAATGGTTCTGATGTTCTCCATCTAATAAACTGTCCATGTGCCCAAATTGGGCCTAAGGGACAGCCAAAAATGGCCAAATTGGGGATTATTTCGGGAACAGGTTGAGATAGAGCCTTAAAACCATGCTCTACCCTCATAAACCGATCATTTCCAATCGAGTTACATAGTTCTGATGTTCTCCATCTAATAAGCTGTCCATGTGCCCAAATTGGGCTTCATGGACAGCCAAAATGGCCAAATTTGGGATTATTTCGGTAACAGGTTGAGATAGAGCCTAAAAACCATGCTCTACCCTCATAAACCGATCATTTCCAGTCGAGTTACATGCTTCTGATGTTCTCTTACTCATAAGCTGCCCAAATGCCCAAATTGGGCCTCATGGACAGCCAAATTGGCCAAATTTGGGATTATCTCGAGGACGGGCGTGGCCAAAAAATGGGTTTCCGCATCGAAAATTTTTGAGACTTTTTGACTTTTTTCTGGTATATATTTGACCTATTTGCCAGCGGATCCAACTTTCAAACCTAGATTAAGATTTATTTCACACCCATGTTTGGTATAGCCCTTACTAGTTACTAGTTGATAAGTCCAAACACAGTACATCTTTGATCACACTCACAGGTGTCCACAGCTGTTGTTGAGCCATACAACTCTGTTCTGACTACTCATACCACTCTGGAGCACTCCGACTGTGCCTTCATGGTCGACAACGAGGCCATCTACGACATCTGCCGAAGAAACCTCGACATCGAGAGACCAACCTACACCAACCTGAACAGGCTGATTGGACAGATCGTCTCTTCCATCACCGCTTCACTCCGATTCGATGGTGCTCTGAATGTTGATCTGACTGAGTTCCAGACCAACTTGGTGCCCTACCCAAGGATCCACTTCCCTCTGGCTACCTATGCTCCAGTCATCTCTGCTGAGAAGGCTTACCACGAGCAGCTCTCAGTTGCTGAGATTACCAACGCCTGCTTCGAGCCCGCCAACCAGGTAGCCGAGCTGTTGATTTGTTGCAGTTTTATTCCACTCTAAATTTCAAATCTTCCCCGTTTGGCTAAATCCCACTTAGCACTTACTCTTACTCTTAGGCAAATTGCCGATTCGGCGCCCATTAGTGCTGAATCGGCACCTACAGGCGCCTATAGGCTTTTTCACGGCCGATTCGGTGCCGATTTTCGTCACCTATAGGCAACGAAAATTAATATTTTTCAATTTGTCGGCGATCACACCGCTTATCAGCGCTTTCGGCGCTTTTCGACTTCTCATCGGCGCCTAAGTTTTCAACTGCATATACTTATACTTTATAGGCACCTATAGGCGCCGATGCTGTTTTTTATCTGAAGTATTGATTTTATTGAAGAATATTGATTTTTACCAATATGTGTGCCATCGTTTCACAGTATTTCTCCCATATAGACGGATTGGGGTAAGGGTTACGTTTAGGGTAAGGGTTAGGGTTAGGGTTAGGGTTAGGGTTACGTTTAGGGTAAGGGTTAGGGTTAGGGTTATAACCCAAAGCCTAGCCCTATTCCTGACCATAAAAGGAAGAAAAACAAAGATTGCTGCTTTGCTAAAAATCGGTATCGGCGCCTATAGGCAGTTGAAAACGTAGGCACCGATAAGCGGTCAAAAAGGGCCGAAAGCGCCGATAATGGATAAGTGGTGCATATGCGCTTATCAGGGCCTATAGCCATAGGCGCCGATTCAGCGCTTATCGGTGCCGAATCGACCATTTTCTGTTGCATAAGTGGGATTTGGCCACCCGTTTTATCTGCAATATCCAATTCAAATTCAACGAACCCCGACAATTTGTGTACAATTATTATTTGTAAAAGTATTACCTAGTGCAAAAACTGTGAAGGCTTACTCAAATTTTGATGAGATGATTAAATACTGAACTTGATTGAATACTGATTACCGAATTCTTATTTCAGATGGTGAAATGTGATCCCCGACATGGAAAATACATGGCTTGTTGTCTGCTCTTCAGAGGAGATGTTGTCCCCAAGGATGTCAACGCTGCCATCGCCACCATCAAGACCAAGAGAACCATCCAGTTCGTTGACTGGTGCCCCACCGGATTCAAGGTTGGAATCAACTACCAGCCCCCAACTGTTGTGCCCGGAGGTGACTTGGCCAAGGTGCAGAGAGCAATGACAATGCTTGCCAACACCACTGCCATTGCTGAGGCCTGGGCCCGTCTGGATCATAAGTTTGATCTGATGTACGCCAAGAGAGCCTTTGTCCACTGGTACGTGGGAGAGGGTATGGAGGAGGGAGAGTTCTCTGAGGCCCGTGAGGATCTGGCTGCTCTGGAGAAGGATTACGAGGAGGTCGGAGTTGACTCTGTCGAGGGTGAGGGCGAAGAAGATGAAGAGGAGTACTAGATTATCAAAAACCAAACTTTCTTCCAATTAGCATAAGCATTGTATTATCGCAATGATTGCATCAATTATCGATCAAAGTTCATTCTGTCAGTAACTTATTTTACGAGGATCATTTTATACCTTATTTGATTTTATGTTTCAAGCAATTATTGTGCATAATTTGTTTTGGCTTTTGGCTGAAGATTTAACTAAAGTTGGGGTTAAGATTGTTGGTACAAGATTTAACTAAAGTTGGGGTTAAGATTGTTGGTAGAATATTTAGATAATGTTGGGGTTAGGACTGTTGGTAGAATCTTATAGATTGGAGGACATATTATACCCCTCCCAAGCTTGTTTTAGCGACCGTGTTTGGTTATACGGTTCCACTGAATTATGCGGGCGCTTAAAATGAAATTTGATTTTATAAAGGAGCAATCAAAATCTACTTACCCGTTGAACGGACGAGGGTCGTCAGACCCGAGTGGGAAGAAATACTGTTGTTTGGTCAAGAAATAGTAGGTCCCAGCTATTTCCGGTCGGGGTATAATCGGAAGTCTCGGCTGTCGCCTCGACCATGCGTCACAGGTATACGGTCACCACTTCGACATGTAACCGCTTATTATATTCGCGTGCGCTTTTGAAGACATTTTATTTTTTAAGCGGGCGCGGGGTTATGCGGGTGGGGTTTTGTCTTAGAGCACAAATTGCGCGATGGGAACGTTCGTGCGAACCATACGTCCTAACCATCGTAACCATTGCGTCACAGGATTACGCACGAGCGTCCCTTTCGCGCAATTTGGTATGTCCGGGTGGGGTTTGTCCGGTATTTGTCCGCGACCGCGCATAGCCCGGTAAAATACCCACCGGATATAGCCCGGCCCGCGAGAGCAGTTATACGCCGGTTGCAATGTAGCCGCCTCTTGGAAGAAAATATTTTTAGGTGCTAAACTGGCTGAGATCATTGAAAGTGTCCATAAAAACAAATTTAGAAGCAAAATCTCGAACTTGAGGCAAGAAACTGGCAAATGATATGATTTTTGTGGAGTTGATTATCGACAAAAACATCGAGACCATGGGAAGTTAAAAGTCATTGCTATTCATCAATGTTGAATGTCCAGCAGCGTACTGAATTATGAAATTATGATGAGAAGTAGCTCAACTTCGAAGAAGAAGTGAATAAAATTAACAGCAAAACAACGTAGGTATCGATAATTAATAAACAATCAGCAAAATATGTGGCCAACAGTAGACAAAAGTCGAATCAAGTTGCAGGGAAAACAGTGAACTGCAGTGAAAGCAGTGATAGCAGCAGTTCAAATTCTGTAAAAGCAATCATTTCGAGAAAGAGAAATAAAAACTAAAAGATACAAAATCAAACACGAGAATGAAATAAATTATCATGAAATAAAATCTGGAATTTGCAATGCAAATTCCAAATTTTATTTCATGATAATTTATTTCATTCTCTCGTGTTTGATTTTGTATCTTTTAGTTTTTATTGCATTTGCGTTGATCTTTAATTGCGTTGTCATGGTAACCCATATGTGTGCAGACCGCTCGATTGAAAAAGGGCTCGATAGAGACGCATAAAAATTGTGTGCTTTTGACGGAATTTGTATAGAAAGTTGGGCTAGTGTCCCATGGCCATATAACTCTGGGCTCTTCATTATCTATGATAATGACGTCAGTCAGAAAAATATAGTTAAGCGCACCTAGCGCTTTAAGGACTAGGGTTAGGGTCACGATTAGGGTCAGGATTTGTTAGGGTTAGGATTAAGGTTAGGGTTTTGGTTAGGGTCATGGTTAGGTTAAGGATACAGAAAAATTGACCTTTAGGTCTGTGACGTCACTCAGCCAGAGTTATACATTATATGGGACACATACCGAAAGTTGAAGCGCACAGAGGAAATCCGCATTCCGCTCGTCTTTATCGAGGCCTCTGTCAATCGAGCGGTCTGCACACATTGACATATGCGTAACACATTCTTCAGAAATAGCAAGAGGTGAGTGAGAGCAATACGCCATTATCATGAATAACTATGGTGTATTACTTTTTCTCACACATGGATGCTACGATGTTAAATAAATGCCGCCTAATTACCGGTCTGGTACATTGTGCAATTACTGCCCCATGAGAAATATAAAATAGGCACTTTAAGTCATTGGCATACCGTAAACGGCAAATGTAAAGTTCAGCGCAAGGCTTAACTGAGCGCAAATTTGCGCTCGTAAGCGCTCATTTGCGCTCAAATTAGGTAAATTTTGCGCTCGTTAGCGCCCATTAGCGCTCCAGAGCCTCGAAAAATAAAATGACTGAGCGCAAAATTTTGCGCTCATCTCTGCTCGACATCGCTCATAATCATATGTGCTCATTAACGCTCGTTTGCTAAACATGTATATCCCTGTGTTGCTCGCGCGGCGCGCTTCCCCAGGGAAGCGCGCGGCGCGTACACACACCTATGCGGGCTTTGTCAGGCGTTGCCTGACCCCCTCGCGCGCGCGAAGCGCGCGCGCCACGACTCGCAGAGTCGTGACTAAATAAATTTAAAATTTTAAATAATGGGTCTGACGACGTCAGACAACTCAGCCATACTGAGCGCAATTTTGCGCTCATAAGCGCCCGTTAGCGCTCAGTTGTGCTTATAGTTATTGATGATTTGCGCCCAGATGCGCTCAATTGCGCTCAGTTTCACCAGACTTCAGCAATTTTGCGCCCGTTTTGCGCTCAGCCTTTTTAGTTTTTGAGCGCAAAAATTTTGCGCTCATTTGAGCTCATTTGCGCTCGTAAGCGCTCATTTGCGCTCGGAAGCGCTCATTTGCGCCCAGTTATTAGAGGCTTTCGTTTCTGAGCCGGCATAGGTGTCTTGTACTAGCACATTGCGTGAAGGGCGCAGCTCACAAGCCACGAACCGTAGAAACAAAGGTATTGCTTGTTCCCAGCCGGCCAAAAAGCGTTTAAAATACGTTTATTCAACGTTTTTTGGGAAACCTTAACGAAACGAAATAACGTTTAATAAACGTTTATTAAACGTTTTTTCGCGTAACGTTTTAAAGCATACATTCGGTTTAAAATTTACGTTTCATAAACGTTTCTAGGGAAACGTTTAATAAACGTCAAACAGAAACGGTTATTAAACGGAAAATCACTCGAAAAATAGTTCCTGCGGTTTCGTTTATTTATAGTTTATAAATCGTTTTCAAAAAAACGTTTCTGATTGGTATCCTCGAAACTATAAATAAACCAATTGATTGACCATTTCATCACTAAATTATTTCTTACTGTCCTAGACCCCTAGGACAATCTCGCCTCGGACTACAGTGAGTCCTCCGTCGACCATGAGTATACAGTAAGAGTACACACATGGTTTTAACAAAAGTAATAGAACTGGGTTATTAACCACAGTATTTGCCTTGCAAGGCACAATTTACAGACTGAAGCAGGACGGGGGATATAATTGTAAGGGTAAAAGGTTTCCTTGTGTTTCTATGATAAGGTTTATTTTTGGTTTATTTTTGGTTTATTTTCGTTTATTTCTTATTGATTCGCTATTTCTTATTGATTCGCTATCTATCAGTTTAAGCGTGTTGATTAAGCAATTTTCTTATCAACAAATTGCAGCGTATTTATACAATATAGCGCAAGCCTTTGTCCACAGCTGGCACGAGTTCACGCCCTGGGCAAGGCGGTAATCCGCGGAAAGATAGAGAATAGAACCATGTTTAAAATGTTATTTTGCGCCATTTTGAACATCTATAACTAAATCAGTTTTTATCGGATAATGTTTTAAATTGGTAAGTTGCTTATATTGTTCCTTAAGATTTAGCTATAAAACAATTTTTAGGGCAATCAGGTGTTAAATGCGGCCTCTGGAAGCCTCTAAAAATTGAGCTGCAAAATGATTAAAATAGGTTTTTGGCGAAAAAACGTTCTGCTGCCGCACTTAGTGATGATATAGTGACCTTTTCATGGTGTCCTGTTGCCTGTTAATAAAAAATGATGGAAAATAGGAGATGAAATTTTGCTGCACGTGAGTTCACGCGGAAGTTTTGTAGAAATTAGGGCATTTCATGAAATCAATATATACATGGGATTTTCGACTTGATTTTGTTAAAAACAAGTTCAAATACGATTAATGTGTGCGTGAAATTAGGTTCCAATGCTACAATTTTGCACGTGAGTTAGCACGGTTTTGTAGAACTTATTGAAATCGCTACTTTTGATTCATTCAGGCATTAAACGTTATGATGAGTTACGATATGATGAGTTACGATATGATGAGTTACGATATGATGAGTTGTTGATATGATGAGTTACGTGGACCCAAAGTGTGTTCGGAGGAGTCGCATGGGTTTGAACGGCCTCATCCAATTTTAAGGGAGATAATTCAGCGACGACTCTTTTGCGGTTTTGGGGCCTTATATACTTATAGTTATATAGTGTACAAAAGATCACGCATTAAATTCTCGCTAGAAAATCTGCACAGTGTGGCGAAGGAAATGAAATTTCAATGCTGTGTTTGGTAGTGGGAGGAGGTCAACTGTACTGCAAGACGACAGTGAGTAGAAGTTTGAAACCAAGTCTAGTCTACTCAGTCGTCAAATTTGGTTTTGACAGCTGTCCTCGGTTTCTTGTCAAGAGAGCAAGAGCAGAGTCAGCAGCTGGATCGATTCATCGGGTTGAGGCGGATTCCGATCAAAATCATCAGGAAACTCGGTTACAGCAGAGTAAATGCGAGCGATTCAGAGTGAGTTTTGAGGAGTGTCAGTGATGCGGTCAAGCATGAGCTGGGGTATGAAGAAAAGAAATGCTGAAAGCTGCGGTGGAAATTTGCTGAGAAACACGGCGACTGAAAGTGAAAGAAAGGGCGGTAATAGTAATTATACTGTTTGTTCTTGAAGAGATTACCACTACCAGCGAAGTTGTGCGGGGGAAGTGGAGAAGAGCCTGCAGTGGACATATCTGCAACAGAGCGAGCCATCAGTCCGCAGACTGCTATGGGGTGGAATTTCTAATAACCTGAACAGCCGGATCAAGTTTTGATTTTAAAGCCCTTGTGGGTGCTACATAGGTTTGTGATAAACAGGTTTTCGTGAACGAAAAACACATTTTAAAAAGTTTACTTGAGGTTTCTATGGAACGAAACTTCAATCCACAAATTAGTTTCTGTAAACCATAAATAAACGTTCACATACGTTTGTATTTTTATGAAGCTTGTAGAAAACCAAAATAAACGTATCAGAAATGGTTTTGAATCCGATTTCTACAAAGTCCATCTGTATCAAAAACGTTTAGAAATGACGTTTGACGAAAACCAAAATTAAACCAAAGAAAAACGTTTTTCATTGGTTTATTTTTGGTTTGGTTTCTTTGTGCCGGCTGGGTTGTTTCACGTGCGAACAGCGAACTGCACCCGTCACAGATGTTTGCAAGCATGCCGCATGGGCATATAAATATAAAAGCCGAGCATTGCTAGTGAGCAAGGCTGAAGGCAATCTGAATCAGTATCACAATAAAAAGTCGCGGCTCGCAGTGGAGACTACCCAGACCCTTCTCTGCCGTGGTTGCTAGGCAACATGAACAATGTCAATTGTCATGTCACGAAGTTCAGTAGGGGTCAGCAGGGGTTCAGTAGTCAGCAGGAGTTCAGTAGGGGTCGGCAGTTCAGAGGAGTCCAGTAGGGGTCAGTTCAGTATCGGCAGGGGGTAAGCAGGTCTCAGTAGGGGTCCAGGGGCAGGAGTCCAGCAGGGGGTCCAGCAGGGTTCAGTACGGGGTCAGCAGGGGTTCCAGCAGGGGGTCAGTGCAGGAGTTCAGCACGGCAGGGGTTCAGCAGGGGTCAGGGGTTCAGTAGGGGGTCGGCAGGGGTTCAGTAATGTCAACAGCAGGGGTTCAGTAGGGGTCAGCAGGGGTTCAGTAGGGAATGTGCAGGGGTTCAGTAGGGGGTCAGCAGGGGTTCAGTAGGGAGGTCAGCAGGGGTTCAGTAGGGGTCAGTAGGGTTCAGTAGTAGGGGTCAAAGGTGTTCAGTAGGGGTCGGCAGGAGTTCAGTAGGGGGTCAGCAGGGGTTCAGTAGGGGGTCAGCTGGGGGTCAGTAGGGGGTCAGCAGGAGTTCAGTATGGGGTCATTGGCATACTTTCATACGACCCTATTATCATATTATGTTTTTCTTATTTAGTTCACTATCACTTATACCATAGCAGCAGTACATACAACATACCGTAAATCAGCAGAGGTCCAATAATCGCCGATTAGGCCGTTTATCTCCATGGTAACTAATTGAGAAACACTCCTCCTACTCAGAATAACGGCCATCTGACATTGTATACCGCGTTTCCAGGGCTACTCCGGGCCAGCTGGCATCTCCTGCTCCCCCACGTAACTCTACCTGTCACAGGAGGGCTCGCTTCGTTAGCAGTTGGAAAGGTTTCCATGGCGACGGGAGCTAGTAAATCTAATTGTTAGAGGGGGCTGGCAAGGCACCAGCTCAGGGGGGGGGGTGCAATTCATTGAAAGAAGATTTGAACTGCCAACAATGGCCCGTCGCCCGTATGCAGAAATGAGGGTTTCCCTTAAAATACAATATGCATTAATATGCATATCAATGCTGTCCTATAGTTATATATCATCCAGCAGGCCCAAAGGGCGTGCTAGTTCTTCATAAAATTGTATCAAATTGAAGTTAAGACCATGGGTGGAGTAGGAGCCGGGGACAGGGGGTTTTTCCCCGGCTCTATTTATGGAGCCGGGGAATAGCATTTCCCCGGCTCACATTTGACAAAATTTTCAACCTCATTGCCAGGCAATCTGTTATTTCAAGGCTACTTTACCTTGACCAAATAAGATTATGACATCATTAACCGAAGCAGACTAGATTCAGTGTGGTTACTGTACATGACTCTGTCATTTAATAGGCCGTTTTACCAATCAATAATTCAGTGCTATAACACAATATAATGATGTCACTTCCATATGCCTATCATTTTTGATATGCTGTTATATGAGAACATGTAGGTATTGGTCCGACCTGATTGCTTTAGGAAAACAAACATCCTTGGAACTGGGAGACGGGAGTGGGAAGCTAATGTTTCATACAACTACGTTACTGTTCATCTTTCGTGATCAAAAATGTTGTTGGACTGCTATGATTAATTCACCATAATTCAATTAGCGTTAATTTTCGAGGGAAAAATTCCCCGGCTCAAAAATCAACTTTGCTCCACCTATGGTTATGACTTCATAAGTGAAGGAAGGTGAAAGAGAAGCATGATGAAGAATGATTATTGCAAATTCTAGATCATACAATCACAGGATTTTACATGATGTCATGATTATATGAGGTAACGCAACTCAAATCTTTTTCATTAATTTGAACTTTGACTACATGGTTTTCCTGTCAGTTAGAATATTTACACTGCTCAATGAGCTAACCAGTTAGTATCTCACTAGTTAGCGCAGCCACAAATTCTCCCCCCCGGGTCCCCGCTCCCCTGTTGCCATGTACACGTTGCATCATGTGGCGGCATGTGACTAATGCCACTGATTCTCTAGGGGGCTGCATGCCAGTATAAGAGGGGCACCGTTTGCTCACAACTCATTCTCAGTTTATTGTGTTAGATTTTCGTTGCCCGTAAATTACAATCTAAACAACCATGGTGAGTGTACGACGTACGTTCATGTTGGATGCCATCATTTCTTATTTTCAATAAATGATCCTGACCTTTCAACTTTTAATGATAATAAAAATTTAAAACATTTTTCATTTCATTGCCAGGTTAATGGTAAAAGTGGCTCTACTAAAATGCACTATAAATAAAATCTTAAAATCCTATTTATTTTCAGCGTGAGTGCATCTCTGTTCATGTTGGACAAGCCGGAGTCCAGATCGGTAATGCCTGCTGGGAACTCTACTGTCTGGAGCATGGTATCCAACCTGATGGTCAGATGCCCTCTGACAAGACCATAGGAGGTGGGGATGACTCCTTCAACACCTTCTTCAGCGAGACTGGGGCCGGAAAACACGTTCCCCGAGCTGTGTTCCTTGACTTGGAGCCCACTGTTGTTGACGAAGTGAGGACTGGAACCTACCGACAACTCTTCCACCCCGAGCAGCTCATCACTGGAAAGGAGGATGCCGCTAACAACTACGCCAGAGGCCACTACACCGTCGGAAAGGAGATCATCGATCTGTGCTTGGACAGGATCAGGAAGCTGGCTGACCAGTGCACTGGTCTCCAGGGATTCCTTGTCTTCCACTCCTTTGGAGGTGGCACTGGATCTGGATTCACTTCCCTCCTCCTGGAGAGACTGAGTGTGGACTACGGCAAGAAATCCAAACTCGAGTTCGCTATCTACCCAGCACCTCAGGTAGAACTAAAGCATTTTCTCATTTTACGGCAATTGAGTTGGTTTCCTGGCATTGAAAGGTGGAACACCAACTCCTCAAATTGTATAGAGCACAATGGTAAGGTAAGGTATCAATTGTATAGAGCACAATGGTAAGGTATCAATTTTCATAAATTTTCATAAAAATTCTGTTCAGGTGTCCACAGCTGTTGTTGAGCCCTACAACTCCATCCTTACCACTCACACCACTCTGGAGCACTCCGACTGTGCCTTCATGGTCGACAACGAGGCCATCTACGACATCTGCCGAAGAAACCTCGACATCGAGAGACCAACCTACACCAACCTGAACAGGTTGGTTGGACAGATCGTCTCTTCCATCACCGCTTCACTCCGATTCGATGGTGCTCTGAATGTTGATCTGACTGAGTTCCAGACCAACTTGGTGCCCTACCCAAGGATCCACTTCCCTCTGGCTACCTATGCTCCAGTCATCTCTGCTGAGAAGGCTTACCACGAGCAGCTCTCAGTTGCTGAGATCACCAACGCCTGCTTCGAGCCCGCCAACCAGGTAATATAATCATTATTTTAAAGTGTCCTACACTTAAAGACTTATAACTTCGGCTAAGAATAATATTTTTGCATGATTCTTTTTGCATCAGTTAGAAGATTAAATTCCTCAGAAACAAACAAAGCCGGATTTTCAATTGATTCCTCCAAAAAATTTTGAGCCCATTTGGGCCAAAATTTTGGGCAAAATGGGCTCAAAAAGCTTAGCTCTATCTGCTTACCTTATAATTTCAATTTTGGACCCCTCACATGTGCTGTTTTTGTGTGCGTGTGACTTTTATCAATGGCAATCAGGCCACAATGTACGATAGACTGATTATATTTCGTTTCAAAACCCTTATGGGTACCCCACCGCGGGTCTTTCAGCAATGTTGGACCTATGAAATCGAGACCACCGCAAAAATGTTGGTACATATGCAAGCCAACTCCTATCCCAAATTTGTTTTTTCCACAATATAAGGGTTGAACCCCCCCCCCCCCCCAGAACCTCTTCCGAGGATTTATGAATTCCATAAATTATTCTAGTTTGTCGACTTTGAATTTCAACGAACCATAATATGATTATAACCGAGCAATTTTTCAGATGGTGAAATGTGATCCCCGACACGGAAAGTACATGGCTTGTTGCCTTTTGTACCGGGGTGACGTTGTCCCTAAGGATGTCAACGCTGCCATCGCCACCATCAAGACCAAGAGAACCATCCAGTTTGTTGACTGGTGCCCCACCGGATTCAAGGTGGGAATCAACTACCAGCCCCCAACTGTTGTGCCTGGAGGTGACCTGGCCAAGGTGCAGAGAGCTGTCTGCATGCTGTCCAACACCACTGCCATTGCTGAGGCCTGGGCCCGTCTGGATCATAAGTTCGATCTGATGTACGCCAAGAGAGCCTTTGTCCACTGGTACGTGGGAGAGGGTATGGAGGAGGGAGAGTTCTCTGAGGCCCGTGAGGATCTGGCTGCTCTGGAGAAGGATTACGAGGAGGTCGGAGTTGACTCCGTTGAGGGCGAAGGTGGAGAAGAAGACGAGGAAGAATACTAGACATTGAGTTGTGAAAAGAGAATTCTTGTAAAACCTTGTAACAGTCATTAAAAACCAACTAGAGTGCAGTTTTCTTCGCACCACTTATACATATTTTTGTGCTGCAATCTTTTGTACTTGTAGTAGAATTAAAATTTTATATTTAAAACCAAAATACTGTGCAATTATTCGTTTTTCAATAAATCTTACGCATCCAAATTATTCAATACCATGTCAAAATCCCATGACAATTCATACTGATTCATACCTTGTATGCGTGCTCATGAAATTCCATCGTGGTGCGACCCCATCATCAGTAATAGCATTCATTCCCCTGCTTTTTCAGAGGACAAGAGAATGAATTGAAATTGAATTTCACTACTATATCGAATGATGAAATTTAATGAGAACAGTGGAATGAAATAATCCTTAAATGAACAGCAAATACAAATTTAAATATAATAAACAGGAAATAGATAAACAGGAAAGTGTTTGAACCCAGGCATGGATCCAGCCCAGGATTTTTGGGGGCGTGCAAATTTATACAGCTCACTCGGCGCCGCTTCGCGGCACCTCGTTCGCACATAAGAAGTTTTTGAATATTTGAAGGATAATTAAAGTATGTATAAGCAGGGGTCTGGGGCGGCAGCCCCTAGAGGCCAGTGGTCTAGAGTATAACGAAATGGCAACTCTTTAGTGTTTGGGCATTGTTTTCAACTTAACAGCGCTGTTGTTGCTGTTGTGCGAAATTCAAATGAATATTACATTTAGGGGCGGGGGTAAGGCAAACTTTGGCAAACACTTTTTTTGGCAAACTCCTAAATTTAGGGATTAATTTGCCAAAGTTTGCCAAAGTTTGCCAAAGTTTGCCAAAAATTACATGACTTCTCAAAACATTTGTAAGAATTTCTTCACTTGAATAAGTGTCAGATGGTAATCCAATGTCTTATCTATAGACTTATCAACATTCAAAGAAACGAAAAAGGCATCAGTTATAAAAGGCATCAGTTATAAAAGGTATCAGTTATAATTGCCCAGTGACAGAACCCTAGCGAGCGAGAGAGCGTCGCTCGACAACCAACAGCCACGTTTGTGGCGACCCAAACGTCCAAACGACCGAATTTTCATTGAAATTAGCATTGAAGTTCCCAATGAAATTAGCATAAACGAAACCAAATTGGCAATTAACTACTCACGATACTGTACAAAAGCCGCCAAATTATAACCGTGACTTAGAATAACTAAATATTTCATTGTGTTTGACAATTGTACAGCTTCATTTATGTCGTGGAGTGTAAGAATCATCCTGACAAAAGTCTGTAGTACATTTACGATGACTGCCTCAAGCCCTCGGAGCTGTATTGTACCGCAAAACCTGTGACCACGTACTCTAAAGATTTATAAAAATGCGTGGGATATTTACTTGTGTTTGAAATAGATTTGTATTAACCATACGTTAATTATTTGTAATATTTGAGCACGTAAAGAAACTCCAAAGTAGTCTCGTTCAAATGTAAGTTCGAATGATAAAGGCACACGCAGCTCTAAAATGTGCTGGTCGTCAGAAAAAAGCTGAAAAAGCTACGCTCGATATTCCCAGCCGGCACAAAGAAACCAAACCAAAAATAAACCAATGAAAAACGTTTTTCTTTGGTTTAATTTTGGTTTTCGTCAAACGTTATTTCTAAACGTTTTTGATACGTTTAATAGACGGATCTGTAGAAACGTTTACACCAAAACCAAAATTAAACGTTTCTGATACGTTTATTTTTGGTTTATATATAACGTTTTCTACAAAACCATAAATAAACGTATGTGGAACGTTTATTTATGGTTTACAGAAAACTAATTTGTGGATTGAAGTTTCGTTCCATAGAAACCTCAAGTAAACTTTTTAAAAATGTGTATTTTTCGTTCACGAAAAACCTGTTTATCACAAACCCTATGTGTAGCACCCACAAGGGCTTTAAAATCAAACTTGATCCGGCTGTTCAGGTTATTAATAAGTTGGTTAGAAATTCCCACCCCATATAGCAGTCACGGACTGATGGCTCGCTCTGTTGCAGATATGTCCACTGCAGGCTCTTCTCCACTTCCCCCGCACAACTTCGCTGGTAATCTCTTCAAGAACAAACAGTATAATTACTATTACCGCCCTTTCTTTCACTTTCAGTCGCCGTGTTTCTTAGCAAATTTCACCGCAGCTTTCAGCTCTCTTTTCTTTCTTCATACCCCAGCTCATGCTTGACCGCATCACTGACACTCCTCAAACTCACTCTTGCATTGCTCACATTTACTCTGCTGTAACCGAGTTTCCTGATTTTTGATCGGAATCCGCCTCAACTGATGAATCGATCCAGCTGCTGACTCTGCTCTTGCTCTCTTGACAAGAAAACCGCGGACAGCTGTCAAAACCAAATTCGACTGAGTAGACTAGACTTGTCAAACTTCATCACTGTCGTCTTGCAGTACAGTTGACCTCCTCCCACTTTTCACCAAACACAGCATTGAAAGTTCATTTCCTTCGCCACACTGTGCAGATTTTCTAGCGAGAATTTAATGCGTGATCTTTGTACACTAATTAACTATAAGTATATAAGGCCCCAAAACCGCAAAAGAGTCGTCGCTGAATTATCTCCCTTAAAATTAGATGAGGCCGTTCAAACCCATTCGACTCCTCCGAACACACTTTGGGTCCACGTAACTCATCATATCGTAACTCATCATATCGTAACTCATCATAACGTTTAATGCCTGAATAAATCAAAAGTAGCGATTTCAATAAGTTCTACAAAACGTCCGTGCTAACTCAGGTGCAAAATTGTAGCATTGGAACCTAATTTCACGCACATTAATCGTATTTGAACTTGTTTTAACAAAATCAAGTCGAAAATCCCATGTATATATTGATTTCATGAAATGCCCTAATTTCTACAAAACTTCCGCGTGAACTCACGTGCAGCACAATTTCATCTCCTATTTTCCATCATTTTTTACGAACAGGCAACAGGACACCATGAAAAGGTCACTATAGCATCACTAAGTGCGGCAGCAGAACGTTTTTTCGCCAAAAACCTATTTTAATCATTTTGCAGCTCAATTTTTAGAGGCTTCCAGAGGCCGCATTTAACACCTGATTGCCCTGAAAATTGTTTTATAGCTAAATCTTAAGGAACAATATAAGCAACTTACCAATTTAAAACATTATCCGATAAAAACTGATTTAGTTATAGATGTTCAAAATGGCGCAAAATAACATTTTAAACATGGTTCTACTCTCTATCTTTCCGCGGATTACCGCCTTGCCCAGGGCGTGAACTCGTGCCAGCTGTGGACAAAGGCTTGTGCTATATTGTGTAAATACGCTGCAATTTGTTGATAAGAAAATTGCTTAATCAACACGCACAAAAAACTGATAGATAGCGAATGAAAAAGAAATAAACGAAAATAAACCAAAAATAAACCAAAAATAAACCAAAAATAAACCTTATCATAGAAACACAAGGAAACCTTTTACCCTTACAATTATATCCCCGTCCTGCTTCAGTCTGTAAATTGTGCCTTGCAAGGCAAATACTGTGGTTAATAACCCAGTTCTATTACTTTGTTAAAACCATGTGTGTACTCATACTGTATACTCATGGTCGACGGAGGACTCACTATAGTCCAAGTCGAGATTGTCCGAGGGTCTAGGACAGTAAAAATAATTTAGTGATGAAATGGTTAATCAATTGGTTTATTTATAGTTTCGAGGATACCAATCAGAAACGTTTTTTGAAAACGATTTATAAACTATAAATAAACGAAACCGCAGGAACTATTTTTCGAGTGATTTTCCGTTTAATAACCGTTTCTGTTTGACGTTTATTAAACGTTTCCCTAGAAACGTTTATGAAACGTAAATTTTAAACCGAATGTATGCTTTAAAACGTTACGCGAAAAAACGTTTAATAAACGTTTATTAAACGTTATTTCGTTTCGTTAAGGTTTCCCAAAAAACGTTGAATAAACGTATTTTAAACGCTTTTTGGCCGGCTGGGTTGGTGGTCGTCACGCTCGACGACCACAATACAATTACAGGTAAAATCTCATCCTACGCTCGCTGGTCGTCAGCTGCGCTCGACGACCAGCGAAATAAATAATTAATTCCCAAAACCAAAAGGATTTGGTTGTGATGGTCCGCGGCGGTTTTAAGGCGTTCTTTACTGTAAAACCCATGATATGAGAAAGAACGCGACGGTTAAAACTGCTGCAACGTCACTTATAAAACATACAGCATTCACGTAACTTTAATGTTTTAATGCATCAAAAAAGTGCCGTTGCGGCAGTTTTAACCGTCGCGTTCTTTCTCATATCATGGGTTTTACAGTAAAGAACGCCTTAAAACCGCCGCGGACCATCACAACCAAATCCTTTTTGGTTTTGGGAAAAAATATCACCCTTTTTCTGTGCCGAGATATTGAAATTTGGCGTCAAATCACGCATAAAAATTCACGTTACCTAGCATTACTGATGACGTCACAATTACGTCATAAAATTAGATGAGCTATCTGAGACCCATTCATTTACACAGTTGGGACTATGACCGACAACATATCCAAAGATGAAGTTCTGGGGTGGTCCCCGTTCTCTCTCCACAAGCTTCACAAGATTTGCCAGTTTTGGAATTTTTTCGTGTCAAAGTGCTTCGAACAATCGCAAATATCTCTATGATGCCGTAGAGCCCGGAACTTTTTGACCACATCTTTGAAAGTACATTAAATTTCCTTTCTGTGCTAACAGGAGCATTTTTTCTATCTCGAAAGCTTCATACCGAAAAATTGCGTTGAAAAACGCCTATTTTTGGGAAAATCGACATTAAAATTCTTAGTTTTGTGACGTCATTATGGCGTCATTATCATGACGTAGAATAGTTTTTTAAGGTCACTAACTGCAAGTTCTATCTTTCTACTTTCCAACGCTGGGTCGATGAGCTCTGTATCTTTTATGGTTCCCGAGATATCGCCGATTAAATAGGGTATACTTCTCGCACTAAAGTGTCATCTCTCGTATATGTATATATACCTCTATATATGTATATATATATGTATGTATATATATGGTCGTAACCCAATTTAACAAGAACACCCTCGATTTTGGCAATATTCAAGTTGTAATAACTCGGTCATTTTTCATCCGATTGACCTGAAATTTTGACAGTTGCACCTTTGACCCCTAAACATGTGATGTTCAAATTTTAGTGCGATTTCCGCAACGGAACTTGCTCAAATTTCAACGTGAAATATGGTGAATCCATGAAAACATATAGTTGGGGGCTGGCAAGCAAAGTTAAGAAAACTCACTCCTGATGCTCGGAGGCTCGTGTACTGTTGGAATAGCCGTCCAATGCTCGCCCTCGGACCCTTCGGGTCTCAGGCTCACGCTCGGGCCTTCGGCCCTCGCACTGTTAGGTCCGCCGTCCAATGCTCGCCCTCGGACCCTTCGGGTCCTCGGGCTCGCGGCTCGGGCCTTCGGCCCTCGCACTGTTTGGACCGCCGTTCAATGCTCGCCCTCGGGCCCTTCGGGCCCTCGGGCTCGCAAACCGCCGCGGGGGGCTTGCCAGCCCCCTGATATTCACTGTGTACACTGTTTTGGCTATAACTTGAGAACGGATCGATATTTTTTCAAAAGTATTTTTTCGTCTAGTAGATGAACGATTTACAAAGATTATAAATATGCTTGAATATGTTTATAATTAATAACAAACTGTTGAAACACAAGGAAATATTAAGTTCACGAAAATCCAAGTTTTAGCTATAACATTGCATCTGAGCAATATTTTTTCGAAATTCTTTTTCCCTCTGGTAGATGTTTGTGTTGCGAAGATTCTAAACATGCTTAAATGTGCTGATTATTAATAAAAAGCTGCTGAAACACAAGGAAATATTGAGTTCATAAAAAATCTAGTTTTGGCTATAACATTGCACCCGATCGATATATATTTATTAAATTCTTTTTTTCTCTAGTTGATAAATAATCCATGAAATTTTTCATAATGCTTCAGAGGCTAAGTAGCAATGAAAAGCGGTTGAAACACAAGGAAATGTTTTGTTTCTAAAAGCTTACTTTTGGCTGAATCATTGCGGCTGATTGATATTTTTCTTTAATTCTTTTTTCCTTCGATAGATGGATGTTTTTCGAAGGTTCTAAACATGCTTAAATAAGTTGAGTTATGCAAACCAACTGTTGAAACACAAGGAAATATTGAATTTACTAGCAAAATCCGCGACCTCCGGTCGGGTGCTCGATTGGGTTGCGAGTGATGTCAGACCGGACAGACTGGGTCCTGCTAGAAAGCAGTACCTGACACCTCATATCAAAACATTCATAACATACTGTGAATTTGCTGATGAGACAGTGCTTTACAATCCATATAGTCTAGTTAACCAGTGTCAAGGATCTAATTTCACGTCTTCTGATACACTACGGAGTGGTGTCAGACCGGACAGACGCCAGACAAAGATAATTACATAGATAAATATATATATATGATGAAGAATTATATATAGTCATATGATGAAGTAAGTCTTGGCTCTAACACCTCGTTTGATCGATATTTCTTTCAAATTCTTTTTTTCCTCTGGAAGATGAACGTTCTAAACATGCCTTGATGTGTTCCAAAAAAAAATTCAGCTGTGGCGGGCTGTTGTGATCAAAATGTTTCTAAATCGATTTAGAGGCAGATTACTGAATTGATTTGGAGGCAGATTCAGATAGGAAATACCATAAAATTTTTCGCCTGCGGCGGGCTGTTGTGATCAAATTATACATTAGCAAATTGATCTTAGAGGCAGATTCAGATGGGAAATACCATGAAATTTTTCGCCTGCGGCGGGCTGTTGTGATCAAATTATACATTACCAAATTGATCTTAGAGGCAGATTCAGATGGGAAATACCATAAAATTTTTCGACGGATAAAAAATTCTGGAAACGGTGGCGACCAAATTGAGTAGTGAAAGTCTGCGCTCGACGACCCACAGGAGGTATTCTGTCACTGGGCCTGAAATATAGAGAAATGGTAAGTCAATAGTGCTTGGGCATTATTTTCAACTTAATAACAGCGCTGTCGTTTCTGTCATAAAAATTCCCATAAATGTTATACTAAGAATCAAAAGAGCAGCAGGGGTCTGGGGGCGGCAGCCCCCAGAAGCCAGAGGTCTGAAGTATAGAGAAATGGTAAGTCAATAGTGTTTGGACATTATTTTCAACTTAATAACAGCACTGTCGTTTCTGTTATAAAAAATTCCAATAATGTTATACTAAGAATCAAAAGTGCAGCAGGGGTCTGGGGGTGGCAGCCCCCAGAAGCCAGAGGTCTGGAGTATAAATAATTAGCAACTAAATAGTGTTTGAGCATTGTTGTCAACTTAACGACGCTCTTGTTGCTGTTGTACGAAATCTCAATAAATATAAAATCAAAAGAGCAGCAGGGGTCTGGGGGCGGCAGCCCCCAGAAGCCAGAGGTCTGAAGTATAGAGAAATGGTAAGTCAATCGTGTTTGGGCATTATTTTCAACTTAATAACAGCGCTGTCCTTTCTGTCATAAAATTCCAATAAATGTTATTCTAAGAATCAAAAGAGCAGCAGGGGTCTGGGGGCGGCAGCTTCCAGAAGCTAGAGTTCTAGAGTATAACGAAGTGGCAACTCATTAGTGTTTGGGCATTGTTTTCAACTTAACAGCGCTGTTGTTGCTGTCGTACGAAATTCCGATGAATATTATATTTAGAATAAAAGGAGCAGCAGGGGTCTGGGGGCGGCAGCCCCATAAATAGAGGTCTGGAGTATAAAGAAATGGCAACTCAATAGTGTTTGGGCATTGCTTTCAATATAACAGCGCTGTTAATGCTGTCGTACAAAATCTCATTGATATAAAATCCAAAGTACAGGGGTCTGGGGGCAGCAGCCCCCAGAAGTTAGAGGTCTGAAGTATTAAGAAAGAAAGATATTGGAAATCAATTGCATTGTGCCTGTTTTCGTTGTTGTAATACTGCAAAGGCAGTAGAGTTTTTGAATTAATAAGATTCAAGGACTAAAAAAAAAAAAAAAAAAGAAAAAAAAGGAAAAAAAAAGGAAAAAAAAGGAAAGATTCAAGAACTCTAAATCCTGTTTTTGTCTCAAGCCTTCAAGGCTATTGGCTGAATATTATTTTTTGTGTGGAGGCCGAAAAATCGTGTGTAGTACACTTTGTACTACACAATCAACCTTGCACAACTAAACGACCCGTTTTAGCTCGTGAGCTATTTTTTCACTTTTCAAGCCTCATTATTAGAAAATTATTTTTAGTTCATGTAACCCTTTTGTTATGGTTCTGGAGGTGTGCTTTTTGTTAAAGCGTACGCATAGGCCCTCTGTTTTGTTTCTTTTCCCTTTTGCTAACTATAGAAATATGGTTGATCATAGTACAGCTACTCTGTACTGTTTTATGTAGATAAAAATATCATTATCCAAGGTATTCAAATTTAGAATATGCTTCTAGAAGTAACGAATGAATGAAAGTTTTCCACTAAGTTTATTTTTGGCATCTTGAATTAAATCGCAAGCATTAATTTTTTTTTAAATTGCACGCCCCCATGCACGCCCCCAAATTTCTGATGGGGGCGTGCGCACGCCCCCGGTGGATCCATGCCTGTTTGAACCGAATCCCCCTATAATCAAACCCTCTAATAACAATTGAAGACTACCAGTTAACGTGTACAAAAGTATAAAAGTTATATCATTATCAATACTAGGAAGGTGTGTGTGTGTAGCTCACAGTAGAGGGTCCAGGAGTTGAGTCTCTTCCAAGGGAGTTGTCATGGTCACTATAAGGGGCTATCCTAGAACACAGTCAAGGGGTTAGTTATCAGGTATAACAAACTTCCCCCGTTTTGCTTCTTCGACCTGATTACTGGTTTCACCGGTCCATCACACGCCCAGAGCCACGCTCATCACATCAAAACCAACGGGGTCTTCTGTGGTTCTGAACCACCCCCGTATCAGGGTACAAGCCTTATTTCATCTTGACCAAATCGGTGATGGCACCGGCTATGCGTTCGTCTGAAGCACTGCGGAGTCCTTCTGTCGTTACCGCCACTGACCGCGTGTGTCCCTGCGCGCGCTGTATAGCGCGGCACAAAATGCCACTGCCAGGCGTCCAGTGTATTGTATTTGTATGATGAAGTACCGTTGGCGCATTACGTCTATACGACGTTTCCGACGCATAATGTCCCAAGTTACACACGGCAGTTTATGAAGTTGAGTGCTGCGTCTGGCAGTCTAGAGGAGTACTAATGCAGGAAGTGAAGGAGGAGCTGTACACACACAATCTTGAAGTTGAATGCTGTCTGTAAGGTGCCTGTAACGTTCGTCGGTCGATCGAACGGAACCGGTCGATCGATCAACTCCATTTGAACGAATGGTGTGTTATGATGGTCCCTGTTGACTTGAATCGTGTTTAAATGAGCAATATTTAGTTGTTTCCCTTCTAGCTTAAAGATTTTCTACTAAAAACACATCAGTTGATCAAATGAAGTTGATCGATCAACCAACTCCACTCGATCGACCGACGAACGTTACATGCACTTTAGGCTTTGTTAGGGGGATGGAGAAGAGCTACACACTGTACACATGATAAAGTACTGAACTTCCCCCTTTTAAATTTTAAAACGTAAACTTACTGCTAAAGTTAAATGATTGTTAATTCAAGAATCAGCTACGTACATTATGATTAAATCAACTACAGGCACAAATTCAACGACTAAAATCAGTTGATTAACACATAGTGAATGAGTGATATTATTTTAAAAGTTTAATTCAACCCTGTGGGTGAGTGATGAGTGAAATGAACGAAAATTCTGTAATAATTTAAGGTATAAACCTCTAAACTACTAAACTATTGATAACCAAATGCTTAGGCTAGTTAACTTTACTGATGAAGTGAAAGTGAGTGGTTAGGTATACCTTAGTGGTAGAAATTATGATGCGTACTTATTATGATTATTTTCGCAAAATGATCATAATTAGTACGCATCATAAATTCTACACATCATAATTTCTATAGATCATAATTTATACTTTCTCGACCATTATTTAGACTTTTAAAAACATGTTGAAACAACCAGGATGACCATGTTGCCCAAAAATTATGGTTGGCTAAAGGCCCTTTTCACATCTTTGTAATACAACTTCAATCAGAAAATTTTCAAAATCAAAGGTTGCGGTGCTATCATATCATGGAGATGCCATAAATTACGGAGTTTCACTCAACTTAGTTGATACCAATAATCAAGGCTCTTACCTCCAAATAAGCTACCTTACTGCCAGACCTTATCAAAGACCAAATTTAAATTTGATCCAAAATAAAAACACCAACAGCATCGGTCGAAAAACAATATGTTAATGTGCGGGCATGATGTTTACATAACATTAACTTCCCAATCACCATGGTCCATGATGTTGAAAGTTAGCACAATTATGCCATTATGGGTGTAAATCATGCTAAAAGAAATGATTTTTTCAGAAAATAGCCGGCATCAAGGCTTATTTTATGATTTTTGATCAAATTTCGGAGGATTCTGGACAATTTTGGTTCCAAGGGCCGGGTAAAATGGTTAAAAAATAATGAAATTTCATTCCAATGGTTGTTCCCCAAAAAGGTTTGTTTTTATCCCAAAATTTTTTCATCATAATTTGTACCGATCATAATTTCATTCGTCATAATAAGTACACATCATAATTTCTACCACTAAGGTATGTGCTGATGTCAGGGAATTAACATTCTATATGTATTATTTATAGTATATTAAAGATAAGAGAAAGGGTGACCAGAGGAGGAGGAAAATGAAATACATAGGAATACAGCCAGCCAGAACCGGCACTTACATTAAAGTATCTTATAAATAAAGTAAATTCACACGTGAATAATGTTTGTGCGGGCGCACACCATTAAATTAGAGCTTGCCAAGGAAATATCAAGAGAAAGAAAGGCTAAGCCGGGATAAGCCGGGCTTAGTCGCGCCGTTGCTATGGATACAGATATTCTGCACGTGCAGATTAATCGTGCGCGCGTTCTTTACGGTTTAATGCTGTTTTGATTTTTTGGTGTGATTAAAATTTTTTGATGCGGTAAAAATAATTTAGTTGATTTGAGTTGCGGGGTTTGAAATTTGCGAACGAGGTGCTGCGTAGCAGCGCCGAGTGAGCTCTGTGTATGCAGGCCCAACGGGCCTGCTAGTTCAATAAATAAAACTATAATACGGCGATATGATATAACATACAAACTGACGGACACAAATTATATAAACACCCTAATCGACAATTAACACTCACTGGACGATACAGAACGCAGACTCTTTACAGACAGGCACACGGACACGACCTAAGACAAAATATTCATATGGGGATTACATATAACTTATTTTAAGTAATACTAGATTATCAACAGTACTTTTACGACTGTTGATATAAAAACATACAATTAGAATCTTAAAATACTTCGTTCGAGATCTCTCGGTAAGATACAATTAATTTATAGTATATGGGGTTCTAGGGATGATATATAGGTACGGGGAATTGAGGGGTTGGTATAAATGACTATTATTCTTGTTTACTGCCAAATTAGCTAAAACAGCTCATTATTAATTCCGGAGGAAGATTAATAATGATGAGACAGGAATAAACGCATTTATCAAAAGAATATAATAAAACATTTACTTGTGACAGTAATATATGATGATTTTTTCAATCTGTATTTGGGGTCTAAATTGGCGCACAAAGCAGTATGTAGCCCACGTGATGTAAACAATGACGTAATTGTACTATTGTTCCAGTGCGGGTACAATAGACACCTGCCGCACAGTGTACTGTTGTCTCTATTGTTTGCAGATAGTTCAATAGATAACATCATCCGAACAACATCACTTGTAGCCCATGTTGTGTGCAGAGACAATACTCTAGGTTCATTACCGTCTTGATGGTATTGTAAATTTTGTAATTTCATTACATAATATCCGACAGAGACAATTAAACGCAAAATTAATCTTTTATGCTAAATATCTAAGTAAATTTAAAATATAGCTGATCAGGGGGCTGGCAAGCCCCCCGCGGCGGTTTGCGAGCCCGAGGGCCCGAAGGGCCCGAGGGCGAGCATTGAACGGCGGTCCAAACAGTGCGAGGGCCGAAGGCCCGAGCCGCGAGCCCGAGGACCCGAAGGGTCCGAGGGCGAGCATTGGACGGCGGACCTAACAGTGCGAGGGCCGAAGGCCCGAGCGCGAGCCCGAGGACCCGAAGGGTCCGAGGGCGAGCATTGGACGGCTATTCCAACAGTACACGAGCCTCCGAGCATCAGGAGTGAGTTTTCTTAACTTTGCTTGCCAGCCCCCAACTATATGTTTTCATGGATTCACCATATTTCACGTTGAAATTTGAGCAAGTTCCCGTTGCGGAAATCGCACTAAAATTTGAACATCACATGTTTAGGGGTCAAAGGTGCAACTGTCAAAATTTCAGGTCAATCGGATGAAAAATGACCGAGTTATTACAACTTGAATATTGCCAAAATCGAGGGTGTTCTTGTTAAATTGGGTTACGACCATATATATACATACATATATATATACATATAGAGGTATATACATATACGAGAGATGACGCTTTAGTGCGAGAAGTATACCCTATTTAATCGGCGATATCTCGGGAACCATAAAAGATACAGAGCTCATCGACCCAGCGTTGGAAAGTAGAAAGATAGAACTTGCAGTTAGTGACCTTAAAAACTATTCTACGTCATGATAATGACGCCATAATGACGTCACAAAACTAAGAATTTTTAATGTCGATTTTCCCAAAAATAGGCGTTTTTCAACGCAATTTTTCGGTATGAAGCTTTCGAGATAGAAAAAAATGCTCCTGTTAGCACAGAAAGGAAATTTAATGTACTTTCCAAAGATGTGGTCAAAAAGTTCCGGGCTCTACGGCATCATAGAGATATTTGCGATTGTTCGAAGCACTTTGACACGAAAAAATTCCAAAACTGGCAAATCTTGTGAAGCTTGTGGAGAGAGAACGGGACCACCCCAGAACTTCATCTTTGGATATGTTGTCGGTCATAGTCCCAACTGTGTAAATGAATGGGTCTCAGATAGCTCATCTAATTTTATGACGTAATTGTGACGTCATCAGTAATGCTAGGTAACGTGAATTTTATGCGTGATTTGACGCCAAATTTCAATATCTCGGCACAGAAAAAGGGTGATATTTTTCCCAAAACCAAAAGGATTTGGTTGTGATGGTCCGCGGCGGTTTTAAGGCGTTCTTTACTGTAAAACCCATGATATGAGAAAGAACGCGACGGTTAAAACTGCCGCAACGGCACTTTTTTGATGCATTAAAACATTAAAGTTACGTGAATGCTGTATGTTTTATAAGTGACGTTGCAGCAGTTTTAACCGTCGCGTTCTTTCTCATATCATGGGTTTTACAGTAAAGAACGCCTTAAAACCGCCGCGGACCATCACAACCAAATCCTTTTTGGTTTTGGGAAAAATTATTGATAACAATTAACAAAGATGAAGTATTAAAATTGAAGTTTCTCCATAAATATCAGTATATAAATGTATGGTGTATACCTTCCATTTTACAAACGATAGACATCAAATCTAACGCAGACTATTCTTGAAACAGTCCACTTTGTTGAGGGTCTATTTTCCCTTGCATAGACATGAGCATCTTACTGATCGATGTCTGATTTGAATTGCGCAAAATCTGCTGGAGTTTGTAGCAGTCTTGGACTTGGAAACAGCATAGTGTTATTTGATGGATGAAAGAATTTCAACTCCTCAGTCGTTCTATCTTCCAGAATAAAACCAAAGGCGACATTAACTTTTATTTTGTCAGTATAGTTTGAGAGCATGTCGTCTGCTTTGGATATCATTTCTTCATTGCTGTTTTCAAGCAAAGGATAATGATAGATGTCACTCAACCGGCCTCTTCTTACATTTTCTCTTATGGTACCCCATTTTTGCTGGTAAATTTGCCGATATTTTTCTGGAACGACTTGTACAGCAGTTGCAGCATCCATGATAACAAAATGGAAATGATTACAATATTCTGAGATCCTTTGCTTATATAGTGTCATGCAGTGAGGCACCAAAATCAATTTGATTCTGATTGTTCATATTCAGACTCCTGAGTTTCAGCGGGCCTGTTTGTGTAACAGGGGCATGTCGAACTCATATGTGCGTGGCTTTTCCATGCGCGGCGTAATTGTGCGCGGCTCACTGCCTGATAATAACAGGCAGTAAGCCGCGCACGATTACGCCGCGCATGGAAAAAGCCGCGCACATACAGGGTGTTTCATATTAAGTGTGACTATTTTGAAATTGTACTGAAATTTCAACGAAAGACTTGGCACTGATTATCAGTCTTCTTGATATGCAAATATGATTGGAATTTATGCCCAAAAAGTTTCCAGATGATTGCAATTATTTATTTTTTACAAATTGACCTACAGTTTCAGAAACTGAAAATTTCCAAATTTGATGCATGCCAGGAGATTTGCTGTTTGTCATACCTTTTAGGCACTGTACTAAGTTTTGTTGGTCCAACTGAGGCTGTGTGGTGTCTAAGCTATCAAAAATAAACATCCCAAGGTTTAAGGTCATACTGTGACCAACTTCACGATGAAAGATATTGATGATCTGCCTTGTCAGTTTCAAAGTGTCGCAAACACTGGAGTCTGCTAACAGAATAAGCTGGACCCTACACTTGACCCACAAACGTTTTCATAGTTACTGATTCACCTAAGATACAAAACTGATGCTTCATACTTTCATAGCATGGTCAATTCTATACTTTGAACTCGTAAATTGTCATTGAGATCCTCAATTTTAGTAGAAACTGCCTTTAGAAACGAATAAGATGTGCTTTTCTTTATTGCTAGACAGTGGCACTTTGATACTGCTGGGGCAGATCAATATTTTTCATCGTGAAGTTGGTGTCAGTATAACTTTAAACCTTGAGATGTGTATTTTTGATAGTTCAGACACCACACAGCCTTAGTTGTAACAACGAAACTTAGTACAGTGCCTTAACAGTATGGGAAACAGCGAGTCTCCTAGCATGCATCAAATTTGGAAATTTTCAGTTTCTGAAACTGTGCCCTAGGAAAAGGTCGATTTGTGAAAAAATGAATAATTACAATCACCTGGAAACTTTTTGGGCATGAATTCCAATCATATTGGCATAACAAGAAGACTGATAATTAGTGCCAAGTCTTTCGTTGAATTTTCAGTACAGTTTCAAAATAGTCACACTTAATATGAAACACCCTGTATGAGTTCGACACGCCCCCGTAATGCTCACTTTCATCAGACAAAATATCTGTATCATTATATAGGGGGGGGGGGCCAACCCCCATAAACCCCCATAAACCCCCAAAAATTTAACCCCCATTTGCCTTTTTCGATATCCACTTGGGGGTTTATGGGGGTTTAATTCTCCAGAAAAAGGTCGAAAATCTTCAATTAAAATTGGTACCATTTCAAAATAGGGCCAAAAATCGTCAACAAAAAATGGTACCATTTCAGAAAAGGCTTGAAAATCGCCAACAAAAATGGTACCATTTCAAAAATCGAAGATTGTCAACAAAAATGGTACCATTTCAAAACATGCCGAAAATGGTACCATTTTAGGAAAGGTTCGAAATGCGCAACAGAAAATGGTACCATTTCAAAAAGCTTGAAAATCAAGAAAAATGGTACCATTTCAGAAAAGTTGAAATTCATCAACAAAAAATGGTACCATTTCAAAAGGCCAAAATCGTCAACAAAATGGTACCATTCCGTAAAATGCCAAAATCGTCAACAAAATCAGCCATAAAACAGCAAAATTTAACTAAATTAAGCCCCCATAAACCCCATAAACCCCAAAATTAAAACCCCATTTGTTATTTTTTCGATATCCACCGGGGTTTATGGGGTTGGCCCCCCCCCCCCTATATACCCTGACGAGTTGAAATAGCGTGCCGGCACGCTAACGTACCAGTTCGGAACCGGTAAGTTACCGGTTGGAAACCCGGGTCGAGGAACGCTACGGAGCGTGTAAACACGCTACGTAGCGTGTCAGCACGCTACGTAGCATGGCGATTTTAAGACAAAATTCCTAAGAATTCGTACGTGCGTGCCCCGGACGCGCAATTTCATCCATCACTTATGTACAGCGCCCTGCAGCGAACACAAAAACGGCGACAAAAGTGGCCGAATTGCCACATAATGAAATTCCCGCCAATTTTTCACAGCCAACAATCCAACGTCAGAATGTCAAATTATGGATCGACATTCACCAAAACATGAAGATGGGTGCATTTCTTGAATTTTAATGAAAGCTGAAATAGCAGACAAGTACAACGAGGCAAATTATGGAGTTCATTTATTAAGCAACAAAATGATGAACAAGTACCTGGGGTGATGTCTATGTTGATAGTTCAATAAACGATGACGACGATAAATATCATTCTATTTCCAGAAATATCTTTCAATTTAATATTTTTTGTTTTTGATAAATACCTATTAGAAAATGGTCATAAAATATCCTGCTTTCAATTTCCTGAATAAATGGGGATTACCGGTTGCAAGGTCCACCCATGGATGTTTGTAGTAAGCTGTATGTGAGAGTTGCGGTGTATTACACACAAACCTATGATATATGATACGTGCGATCATATCTACAATTGCAACCTACATACGTGACAATCACAATCCGCGTTTACGGAAATATTACAGTAGCGGAACGCCTCCTTGCAAGTAAACTAATTAGCGTGTCTGGGAGGGCGAGGTTGATTCCACCTCGGGTCGGGTTCTGGATGCAGAAACCACTATCAGCCAAGTTTTTTCTGATCATGTTTAAAACCACTAAATTTCTAATTGTTTTCAGATAGTAGTTAAATAATAGTTACATGGTCTTAAAGCAGATAAAATTCTGCTAAAATACATGTGTGTCAATAATTCAGACGGTAAGTAAAAGCTAAGTTATTGCCAATTGAAGAGGAGGGCGAGGCGGAATCAACCTCGTGCCAGTTTTAGCAGGGTTAATGGCCCTGGGATTTCTATCGCGCGTTCTCATTGAAAACACCCTTTCCTGTAGTTTACCATTCAATAATGTGATCCACAGAGTTCCATGAATCTGAGATATCCCCGTAGTTCCTCCACAAGTTACAGTTCTCTGCGATATCACCGTAGGGGATCTCGTCCTTGTGTCCGATGTAGGCCGGCCAGCTGCAGCTGTAAAGGATGGGGCGTCCTGTGGCGTTTAGAGCTTTTCCTACTGCCGGGTAGCCTGGGGAGGAGGAGAATTGAGTCATTGAGACCTGGATAGAATTAGAATTAGAATTAGAATTGGGTATGTTACTTGATCCTGGAAGAACTTACACTAAATATTGTCTGCTCAGTATCTCGATTATCCTGTAAAGGTGGAAACTTACTCGAATTGAATCATGTTACCTGATCCTGGGTTTTTAGTCCAATTGTGCGTCAAGTTGAAGATTCAATTTCCTGTATATTCGTTACACCGGGATTGGAATGCTACTGCATCGATTATAAAAACCAAAGGTTTCTACAGTTATTAGAGTATTAGGTATCACAATTCAAAGAATAAGTGAACATGAATTTACATATCATTGACTGACAAATTAATGAAATAAATTTTTCGCTTCAAAACATTTTATTTACCATAAGCAAATTCAGTGTTGTTGCAGAAGCAGCCGTCCAGCTTGAGAGAATCAATGCCCCACTTCGCAAACAAGTTCACATCGTCTTCAATGTGATCCTGCAAATACCATGGTGAATGGGGTGATGAAAACATGGCCATTTCGTGATGGAAACGGGTATAGGACACTACGGCACCGGACTCTAGGGCACTGGACCCTACGGCACAGGACACTACGGCACAGGACTCGTGGGCACACTTTTCAGTTTTGGGGGGACGCTGTGGCACACTTTGGTTTTAGGGTGGACTCTGCGGCACATACAATTAAAGTACCACGAATTAAAGGAATATCTCCTATTAACAACGACTTAGTCGTGAACCTGAACCTCATTACCCAATGATAAGCAGATATAGGCCAGATGGAAGTCCACCATGATGGTTTCAGGAGCGAAGTATCTCAGGACACCCAGGGCTTGAAAGCACTCCGTTTAGGTTGAAGTATCCTTGTGGGTGACGACAATGTAGAGACAAGGAGGAGACCCAGGAGGGAAGACCCAGGAGTTGGGGTTTGGGATTTGAGCATGTGTTTTCAGACTTGGAAGAAGAGTTGAGGACAGGAGTCAAAGGTTCCGTCAATGTACCAGCTCAAGCTCTCCTCCAGGATGTCAAGGTTACTGTTGGTAGCCAGGATGATGACCCGCTTCTTCTCGTCGTTGTTGTCGAATTTCAGCATCAGGTCACCAGCTCCTCAAGGCAGGTGGGGGCTCTAGGACAAGGGTTCCTCTTCCGCCCGATGCGTTGAGCTCTCTTCTTGGTAGCCTCCTCACTAGGAAGTCTTGCCCCGGTGTCCTGCGAGATGGAGCCAGTGGTGGAGCAGTGCATGAGGTAGGGTGGGTGTGGGTGTTCTCCGCCATGTTTGCAATGTTGGAGAAGACCTCACGCAGCTCACAGTCAGCAAGGTCTGGCTCGTGGCAGTGAGGCTGGTTAAAGACGTCAAGGTTCCCCTGGGAGTCTGTCTAGAGCCTTCCATTGCAGCGGTCGTTCTTCTTCACGCACCTCCAAGCCTGTCTTCCATCCAGAGTAGCGGAATCCAAGATGAAGAAGATTCTGAAATCCGATGAGTCCCTGAATCCTAATATGAGGTCAAAATCAGTTTCTACCGTATGTTCCTTATCTCTAATCCTAATAAGGTCAGCTAACAAGAAGTATCTCCCGTATTGACTGATCTCTGATGAGAGGTATCTGTCGTTTGGGGACAAATGTCCCCTACTCCATTACCCTTACTGCAACCGTGCCTTAGAGTGTGCCTTAGAGTCCACCCAAAAACCAAAGTGTGCCGCAGCGTCCCCCCAAAACTGAAAAGTGTGCCCAAGAGTCCTGTGCCGTAGTGTCCTGTGCCGTAGGGTCCAGTGCCCTAGAGTCCTGTGCCGTAGTGTCCGAACCCCATGGAAACGTGGCCGCAATTTGCATTAATTTCGGTCCCTCACTACTCACTAAAATCATGTTCCTGGCGAAATTGAATAATTCCAGGAACCCCCAATCCCCATTCATCCAGGCAATTGCCCCTGATTATAATTTATGATGAAGATAACAATATCCCAATGAGAGTTCCAGAATTTCAATGAATTCTGCAATTTTATGGGCACCCTCATACATTAAAAAGCTCTCAACTAACAGTTTCAACGAATAGGGCGAGGAAACCATAATGGACTCTTGTTTGATTATGATAAATAATTTTCATAGTAACAAATAGTACTATTTATACATAGCATCATTATTATCAAATATTCCATGCAATATAAATGAAATAGTCAATAACATACCAAATATCTAGTGAATCATCACACCGCGTCCCGGTCAAATTTATTGCCATATTCGACCGCAAAGGCGTGAGATGAATAAAAATGAACGACTAAACAATTAATTAATATTAAGTTCATAATGAATAAATAACTCTATCATTAAATATCATTCTGTTTTGTCCTTTATTGACTACATTGAGTCTATGAAGCTATTACAACACAAACCACTAAAATACAACCCATTCATTCCACATCCACGTCCTTTGGCTCCACTGACAGGTTTTTAGTAATTGCCCACTCACAGAACTCATCAAACAGAATCCAGCCTCCTGAATTCTTGTCCACCTTCTTAAATTCCTCATCAAAGTCCTCAATGGGTCCCACCCACTTCTCCACGCTCTCCTTGGCATTCTTGAACTCCTCCAGGCTGATGCGGTGATCGGAGTCCGCGTCAGCGTGTCTGAAGGCCACGTAGTACGCGAAGTACTGTCGGAGGGAGAGGAGGAAGAATCGGAACTCCTTAAGCTCGATGTAATCGTCGCCTTTCCCGTCAGTGCGTGTGGAGGGTTGCGAGTTACGTGCGATCTTGTAAGCCTGCATGATCGCAGGTTTAGCTCCGTTGAACTCCTCGATTTTCAGGACTCCTCGGATGCCCTTCTCCACCTCAGCGTAGGAGAGGATGCCATTGCCGTTATCGAAACTGCTGAAGATTTCTTTCCTTTTCTTCTTGGATTCGGAGTCAGGGCCAGTAGGCAGCTTCTTGTCGATTGCTTCCCAGTCGATGTCAGCCATAGCTTGTCGAGTTGAGCTAAAAGATATTGAGTTAGGATCATCAGTTAGGACTTATAAATCTGGATTTGAATTCGGAAATCGGAAGTCATAGAATTCAAAGCTAACGTTCAGCAGGAAGGGATACTAAACGATTCTTTAACAAGAAATTGCTTCCATTCCTACGACCTACGTGCCGACTGAATAAAATTGTAAAAGATAAACGTATAACTGACTCCTTCTGACACGTTCACTAAAACAAATCCAACAAAGCACACCGAATGCAGGAGAAGTAAAAACACAGTCCGTATGACAAGGATTCCTCATGAGTCATTGTCCTCCGAGTCCTCATGAGGACAATCCAAACATCTGGCACAGATTCTCAGTCACGTGACCAAGAGATGTACAAAACACGTCAATATATATTATACTTCTTAAACGGCGCAATGTCGAATCTATTTTACTTTTTGGCGGGTACTTTTAAGTTTGAAAACACGTTCATCTAGTTGTAGTCGTAACGGACAATAAAACAATATTAATTTCCATCATTCGCTGACTACATACTTCAGCAGCTGTTGAGTGTTGTTGGAATTCGAAGTAAGACCTCCAGTGAAAAAGAATGGAGCTGTCACAAGTACCACACGTCAGGCTAAAGGCTTAAATACCCTCATGGAGATTTGACCACATATGACTTCTATTAATAGAATAGTTTTACTACACACCTACATGTATATTACGTGGCCCAAATGAATATAAATGACATGTCCCAGCATCGACTTGAAGCAACAGCATGGTTTATCGCCAACCCACTACCAAGATTAAGTCATGGTTCAAAAGAGACATCTTTCGATGGACTAGAACTTGGGTCAGCGACTTGAGAGTTTCTCTACTTTCTATTAACAATGCGTGATGCTGTGGATAATTCCAGCTTATTTCATCCAGCATAGTGCAGAATTTTGTCTTGTTTGATGATAAGTACATAAGCTGTGAAGTGCATTGAAGCCGTTTTTAGATCAAATCTCTCCATAATTGGAAACATCACAATGGTGCTATCCTGAGTTACACGTGATATGTCCCATTTCTGGGATCACAAGGACCACAAGTCATAAAATCTATGTTTTGGTACGAAATATCTACTCATCAGCAAATCTGGCAATATAGCACCATGTTGCATGGCAACTATTCCCACATGATTCGTGATTAAATTGGTGAAGTGAGCCCCATCAATTGGGTACAAAAGTGATGGAATCCTCACATGTAGATCTTGTTTAAATGTACTAAGTCTCGAAGTTGTGTCATGAGTGATTCATTTATCAAGTCATTATCACGAGTCAGAACATCATATAAATACATCATATCTAATACAGATCCATCGAAGTAAAGATCCAGATAATATGAAAGTAACAATTGATGGAATCCACTTACTCTGGTGCCTGGAAATCCGCCACAGGTGTGTGTACCATAGTCTTCATAAATACCAATCTTCAGTCCAAGAGCATGGATATCATCTGCCAGTTTCTGTAAAATTGTAAGATTTTAGTGGATAAAATGTTTCTGACTTTTTGAATGACTGTTATAAATTATATTTGAAAGTTAAAAAGATTGGTCAATCCTCTCATTTATAAGTAAGTCAATTGCAGTTAGTGCAGCAGGATTCATTTTGATGGCTAAACACTGTGCATTAGTCATAACTGACAGTTGACAAATCACTGACAACTCTTTGACAAGAGATCGTACAAAATGACAGATATCAATCAGATGAGATCAAAGTCATAGAACTTGGAATCGGATCCATGTGGTAATGAGATAACCAGCATTGAAATAGTTCATAACTGTATACTGAATGAAAAATTATGCTTTAATCATGAATACTCACAGCAATTCCTTCTGGAAAGAGATCTGGGTTAGGAACTAGTTTTCCATCAGCCCCTCTTTTCCTTTCCATCCAGCAATCATCAATATTGACATACTGGTATCCAACTTCAGCATATCCCTCGTATTTCAGAAGCTTTGCTGCAAGGATAAAAGTTTCAAAGTTACTAGAATTTACAACTGTTGACCGTGAAATGCCTACAGATTAGGTTTTAGGATGCATAAAACATTATGATCGAACAAGCAACTCACCCATAGTAAGGAAAAGATCTGCACTTATGCAGTTTTCTGGATCTTGTTCACAGTTTGTATTGCAACGATACCTCTCCCAATTGAGCCTGAAAATCAAGTTCTTTAAATTTGGGTAATATGAGATCAGGGTTTGGATATTAAGTTTTATCATATCATATCAAGTTATTATCAATGATTATGTAATATTTAATGGATGCTATTATAAATTTTCGAGATTTCAAATCAAATGCACAAGCACAAATGTCTTAACATAACATTTGCCTTACCATCCCATAGGTGGTGTCTTAGCCAGCCCATTGTCAAGGCCATAGGACAGCCCAACCATAATTAGAACATGGAACAGAACTATCATTCTACATGATGAGAAATTGTTAAGAAAGTGGTTGTGTCTTATTGGTATTAAAGGATCATATTCAATATTGTTATTCTAAAGGACCAATTGGTGAGCTAAGGTTCATTTCTTTATTCTAAAGGAGTTGGTATTCTAAAGATATCTTGATAATATAGCTGCCCAGTTGTTGTCATAAAGGTCATATTGTCATTTAAAGGATCCTTTTGTTATTCTAAGTGACTTATTGGTATTTTATAGTATAAACCCTCAGAATAACAATAGGACACTTACCATACCAATGAGACCCTTAAACCAACATCATCCTGTGAGCTAATTCAAGATGAGTGGTATGCAGGCATCATCAGTCTAATACCTACCTCAGCTTGCAGGGACCTTTAATATAATGATGGAATCTTCAGAAGACAACGGGACCATTGGAATAACAATATGGCCCTAACAAAACAATAGAACAGAAGAACCTTAAGAATACCAATAGGACCTGTGTAACAACAAAATTATCCTTGGAATAATAGAATATGACGCAAACAATAACAAGGGGACATTAAGAATACTAATAGACCCTTTATTTGAATCTGAGCTGCCTAGCTCTCTGATGAAGGCATTCCTTTCATGGATCCCGTCAAAGACTACAGTTGGAGTTGTTGGAGAGTTCTGTGGCTTGAATAATAAGGCAAAAATATGACTCTATTAGTTCTACGAATAAGACAATAGGACCCTTAGAATAACAAAGGTTAAAGGACCCCTTATTATAATAGAATAACGCTTTAATACCAACCCCAAGAATAACAACAGGGTCTTCAGAATATTATACCTTAGTACCAGAAATATAGGCGACAAGAAATTAAGGCGATTTTGGAAAAATCGCCTTAATTTCTTGTCGCCTTAATATCTGATCGTCTAAATATCTGGTAGTCTTAATTTTTTAAAGACTTTATTTTCAGTTAGTTTTTCCTCCCCAATCGACGTTTTCAATTTAGCAACATATTAAACAACTTAATAGCCAGTTATCAGTGCAACTTTTGGTATCACTGACGATGTGACACGATGTAAGGATGTCGGTATTGACTCTAAAATGTTCATTGATCCGCTTGAAAAGCTCAGGATATGATGTACTGTATTTTGAAGGCCCACTCGACAAGACTTTTTTTGCATTTTCGTTTCATTTCATAGCCATTTTAATTGAAAAAATCGTTTATTTTCGGGAAAAAAAAAACTTCAATTGAAACTCCAGGAAAAAATCGCCTTAATATTTTGTCGCCTTAATATCTTGCGCCTTAATTATTAGTCGCCTATATTTCTGGTACTAAGGTATCAACAGGACCAATAGCTAGGTTGCTAAACACGAATACCCCTGTTCTCGTCGCGCAGCATGGCTTGTGTCCAATTAAAGACAAAGAAGTCCATATTTAGCCCAAAAGGGGTGTTTTTAAGAGGCTGTAAATCGTGAAAATGGCCAAAGTTCAAAATTTTTGAAAGCTGGATTTTCTTAGTTGAATTAGACTTTGCTTTACTGACCTGCAAACTTTCATGAGCTAACTAGTAAGTTTACCAATGGGAAAACACCCCTCCCCCCAAGACGCTGATCAAAAAATTCAGCGCCGCCCAACGCAAACAGGGATATACGTGTTTGGCAAGCAGTGCGCAGCGCCCCGCTTCATGCACATGTCAAGCCTTCATGTCATCTGTTAGAAGTACATTGCCACATGTTGTTAAACACGTCTATCCTTGTTTGCGTTGCGCATGGCGCGCTTCCTCAGAAAGGAAGTGCGCGGCGCGTACACACCTATCCGGGCTTAGGAATGCTACATGCTCATGCTATGTGTCCCTTTTTGTTTGTACGCACCTTCCTAAGCCCACATAGGTGCATGTGTACGCGCCGCGCGCTTCCCTACGGGAACGGGAAGCGCGCCGCGCGAGCCACACAGGGATATACATGTTTAGCAAGCACGCACCTTTTCTTCTGATCACGGTCGCTTGCGCGCGGAAAATAGGTCATACAACATAGGACACCAAGTACAGCATTCTCACACACAGTTATTGGTTGTCAGACGTTGTCTAGTCTGACCCCTTCGCCTTCGGCGGGCGCACGCGCGAAGCGCGCGCGTCCGCCGACAACGTCTGACAAGTTATTGGTTGATCCTTATTAGGGTACAACGTTCCACATTATTTTCAGACGGTCACAACACATGATTGCACTTTCGCCATTCAGTCAGAAAAATCGACGGGCAGTGCATGTCGGAAGTGACAGTTGCTTGAATTGTAGTGTAAAAAAGGTTTGATGTCATATTGATTTGATGTCATATTGATATTCTGATGATATTCTGTTGCAAGTATTTGAGCAAACTGCTCACATATGTTTAAGTGTTCAATTGGTATTTCAAATTCATGGGTCCTTAGTGGTTGAGGAGCATTGAGTTCAATTGTTTCTAATTGAATTTTGACCGTATGTTTTTATGTTTGTTATGTAACTTTTATCAAAATTCTGAATTTTGATTTTGAGCACCTTGTGAAGGTGCATCACTTTATGAATGAAGTAACTAGTCACTGAACTTTTCTTATTTGGGCACCTTGGTTATAAGGTGTGGAATTGAATGATGAAGTTTGTTAGTTTCAATATTTGCAGACCCATTCGTGTTACATCATTGTAAAACCATTATATTATATTATTATTATTAATTTCAAGGTTCTTCACATTCTGAACTAGTTTGTTGTGCAGCTTGTTGCTGACCTTGAATAACTTGCTGTATGATCAGCCTGGGACTGAATGAGAAGCTGGACAGGCAGATGCCTCCAACCTCCCTTTCATTTTAATGTTCACATTCAGGTTTTAATAATAGCTTAATACTTAGATACTCAGATATTTCACATGTTTTTAGCACTCAATGATCTTTTACCTCTACTGAACTCTTTCATTTTCTCCCCCTTCCCTCTAAACTGTGTTGCTCAGGAATCCAAAGTCCTGGGTGGCCCAGCCTTGCATTTGTAAGCTGTGAGGGTTACGTGGGTCAAAACCCCTCTGTTTCCCTTTGTCACCTGCTGATGGGACACCTACATTGCAGATGGCAGGGAGACCTTACTACTGTAGGGTAACCACTGATGATTCACAGTTTAGTCTCTTCTGTCGATCCTTGAATTAGAAAATCATTTTGTTATGATTTTAGTATACCCATACATCTCTATAGATAAGACATCAGATTAGGGTACATGAAGAGTGAATAAATGTGGCAAGGAATTGTATCCAATTGTGTTGTTGTATGACAAAATTTTATACTACTATTACAAGACTAAGAAAAGAGCTGTTGGAACATTTGGTGGCTTGACTGTACAAAGATGACTGTATTTGTATCCTAAAGAATAATATGGGTCTCATCGTAATTCCAAGAATATTATATTAATGCTAAGTATCCCATTGATAGTCTAAGGTTCATATTATTGGAAATCTTTTGGTACTTGTTATTCTAAGGGTCAAAACGGTAATCTTGAGGTCTTCTTTTTTATTCTTAGGGTCATAGGATGGCTCAGGGCTGTATTAACATGACTTAATTGTTTGGCTTTCGAAACTTTGTCATCTATGTGGCTATACTTTTAAATTCTTTAAACTATCTAATATTCATAAAGGTGGCTGAAATGTATGGTGACTGTGACATCAGTGAACTAGGCTTCGAATTGCAGATTCCTACTGAGGAGCAGAGAGAAAATGAAAAGGTGATTTAATAATCCCCTCATTAGTGACCAACTGCTTGGGTAACCAACTATCATATCCATGGGCCATATTTTTTGATGGAACAGTTGATTCAGTGTCATCAATGTAAGTTCAGTTATATCAATAATTTTAACTATATCTTATTTACAGGTTAACTGCAGGGCTGTAATAGTCAGGAGTTCTAAGTTTGGAGATGGAGCATTTGCTGCACATGACATCAAGCAAGGAGAGTGTGTTGAATGGGGCATTGTAAGAAGACTTCCACCTGGTTTTGATGGAAATGCAGCAGAGTATGTCTTCACCTGGTCAGAAGATAGATCTGTCTGGGGTATTACATCAGGGACTGCTGCTTTTCTGAACACTGCAGCTCATGGGAAAGCAAATACTAAGGTTTGATTTAAAAAAATGGTGAAACAAATCATGTAGTAATTATGTAGAGTTGACATTTTCATAACCAATTAAACACATTGATAATCAGGTGTGCATAATGAAATTTAGCAAGTCCTGTAGTTCACCACAATCCTCAATCCACAGATGATAAGGTTCCTAGATGAAGATAGATTTGAGATTTTTGCTGTGAGAGATATAGCTGCAGGTGAAGAACTAACCCACACTTACAAGTCTCTTAGATGGAGGACTTGCTTCAAACCTCTAGCTGATGTTCTTGGTAAGTATTTTATGTAGTTTTCTGATGATTTTTTCTCAAATTCGGTAGTTTCAATGCGGCATTTGAGGTCAAAATTGCTTTTTATTTTGGGGCCTATATTTGCCAACCCCATCAAGTCCCTTATTTCAACATTCAAACATATTTATGAAATCTTGCACTGTTTACCTGTTAGATTGCATTGTGTTGAAAAGGTCTGTATGTGGTAGGTACTTAGTAACTTGCTTCAGATCAGGAAACATACTTCAGCAGTTCACTGAAGGCAGGAGACAGGAGTAGACAAACCTGGACAAATATTACAATTACATGAGTTTTAACAAATTAATGACCATCAACCTTATAGTTACAATGAATTAATGACATATTCTGTGAATCTTTATCTCTAGTATAATTCTCTATATCTAATATATATTTTATAATGTTATTATATTTCTAATATTGCTATTTCAGATATATGTTGGCAAAGATATGTAACTGTATTTGTACTGCTAGTGGGGTCTTATACTTATCCAGTTATTGCGTCTCATTGCTTCCAATCAGTTTGATCCTTTAACATATTCAATATCTGGCAATATTGAAATCTTAAATCTTTCCAGTTTCTTATCTCGAAATGTTACTGCATGATTATTATAGTTAACCTGTTGCATTGTATTGTATTCAACTGCAAGAAGTCTGCAGCTGCAAGTGGTAGGTAATTTGTAGCTCAAATCATATCAGGGAACCTTCTTCTGCAGTTCAAGGAGGCACCAGTAGACAGGAATAGGCAAATCTGGACATGTATAACCTACACGAGTTATAACAACTGAACAACCATTAAACTTTTAAAATGAAATAACAACTTTCAATTGTAACTATAAGAGCTTCTCAGTAATGCTGCCTTTGGTGCAGAGCATGAATTGTTAATTTAAATTTGTTCATGTCCAAGTAAGGAAGCTAGCTAGCATTTATGAAAGGGTTAATTTTTTATGCCACAAACCTGGTTTCACTATGTCATGTGGATGAAGTGGATGCAATAATTGCCTCAATCTCTAAAATGAAAGAGTCTTGAATGGTCTATATATTTTGTGGGACATTGCATTATTGTGGCATGACTTTTGCGGCTAAAGGGCTATGTTGGAGAAGCAGCAGTTACCAATTTAGTAGAGAAAAATCCATAAAATAAAGAATTTTTTAAAACATCTATGTACAAGCATAGAAACAGTTTACATTTGTCACAAATATAGCCACAATCCTTTTATAAAACATAATTCATAAGATAATTCATAAGATCTTCTTTGTAGAACAAATACAGTCATCTTTGTAGTCAAGCCACAGAACTCTCCAACAACTCCAACCATAGTCTTTGACGGGATCCATGAAAGAAATGCCTTCATCAGAGAGCTAGGCACACTGTGGCACACGGACTTGCGACCGTGTTGTGGGGTTGAATGCATTTGACGGGCGCCCAACGCTCCCCCAACCACAAGATGTAGTGTGTTAGTTTCAGAAGCTCCAAGTTCATCAAGGAAATTAAGTTCATCAATGTCTTTATCCAGTGTAGGGAAGATAAAGTTCCATCTGGTCCTAACAAGATCAAAAGATCAAGTCGACTGTGTTTACTTGTAAACATAAATCAGGCTGCGACTCTAAAGAGACGAGAATGAACCAGAGAAACAATGGGACTCCATTCTGGGCGACTTCACCCTGCTTGCAGGGTTAAAACATCTTCTTTGTAGAACAAATACAGTCATCTTTGTAGTCAAGCCACAGAACTCTCCAACAACTCCAACCATAGTCTTTGACGGGATCCATGAAAGAAATGCCTTCATCAGAGAGCTAGGCAGATCCAAATAAAGCATGAGACACCAAAAATGATATGGTGTAATGAAAGCTAACACTGTGGCACACGGACTTGCGACCGTGTTGTGGGGTTGAATGCATTTGACGGGCGCCCAACGCTCCCCAACCACAAGATGTAGTGTGTTAGTTTCAGAAGCTCCAAGTTCATCAAGGAAATTAAGTTCATCAATGTCTTTATCCAGTGTAGGGAAGATAAAGTTCCATCTGGTCCTAACAAGATCAAAAGATCAAGTCGACTGTGTTTACTTGTAAACATAAATCAGGCTGCGACTCTAAAGAGACGAGAATGAACCAGAGAAACAATGGGACTCCATTCTGGGCGACTTCACCCCTGCTTGCAAGGTTAAAACATCTTCTTTGTAGAACAAATACAGTCATCTTTGTAGTCAAGCCACAGAACTCTCCAACAACTCCAACCATAGTCTTTGACGGGATCCATGAAAGAAATGCCTTCATCAGAGAGCTAGGCAGATCCAAATAAAGCATGAGACACCAAAAATGATATGGTGTAATGAAAGCTAACACTGTGGCACACGGACTTGCGACCGTGTTGTGGGGTTGAATGCATTTGACGGGCGCCCAACGCTCCCCAACCACAAGATGTAGTGTGTTAGTTTCAGAAGCTCCAAGTTCATCAAGGAAATTAAGTTCATCAATGTCAGGGGAGATAAAGTTCCATCTGGTCCTGACAAGATCAAAAGATCAAGTCGACTGTGTTTACTTGTAAACATAAATCAGGCTGCCACTCCTAAGAGACAAGAATGAACCAGAGAAACAATGGGACTCCATTCTGGGCCACTTCACCCTTGCTTGCTTGGTTAAACTATCTTCTTTGTAGAACAAATACAGTCATCTTTGTAGTCAAGCCAAAGAACTCTCCAACAACTCCAACCATAGTCTTTGACGGGATCCATAAACAAAATGCCTTCATCACTTATCGGATGGCTAGGCAGAACTAAATAAAGCATGAGACACCAAAAATGATATGGTGTAATGAAAGCTAACACTGTGGCACACTGACTTGCAACTGTGCTGTTGGGGATGAATGCACTTGACGGGTGCCCAATGCTCCCCAACCACAAGATGTAGTGTGTTAGTTTCAGAAGCTCCAAGTTCATCAAGGAAATTAAGTTCATCAATGTCTTTATCCAGTGTAGGGAAGATAAAGTTCCATCTGGTCCTAACAAGATCAAAAGATCAAGTCGACTGTGTTTACTTGTAAACATAAATCAGGCTGCGACTCCAAAGAGACGAGAATGAACCAGAGAAACAATGGGACTCCATTCTGGGCGACTTCACCCCTGCTTGCAGGGTTAAAACATCTTCTTTGTAGAACAAATACAGTCATCTTTGTAGTCAAGCCACAGAACTCTCCAACAACTCCAACCATAGTCTTTGACGGGATCCATGAAAGAAATGCCTTCATCAGAGAGCTAGGCAGATCCAAATAAAGCATGAGACACCAAAAATGATATGGTGTAATGAAAGCTAACACTGTGGCACACGGACTTGCGACCGTGTTGTGGGGTTGAATGCATTTGACGGGCGCCCAACGCTCCCCAACCACAAGATGTAGTGTGTTAGTTTCAGAAGCTCCAAGTTCATCAAGGAAATTAAGTTCATCAATGTCTTTATCCAGTGTAGGGAAGATAAATTTCCATCTGGTCCTAACAAGATCAAAAGATCAAGTCGACTGTGTTTACTTGTAAACATAAATCAGGCTGCGACTCCAAAGAGACGAGAATGAACCAGAGAAACAATGGGACTCCATTCTGGGCGACTTCACCCTTGCTTGCAAGGTTAAAAACATCTTCTTTGTAGAACAAATACAGTCATCTTTGTAGTCAAGCCACAGAACTCTCCAACAACTCCAACCTTAGTCTTTGATGGGATCCATGAAAGAAATGCCTTCATCAGAGAGCTAGGCAGATCCAAATAAAGCATGAGACACCAAAAGTGATATGGTGTAATGAAAAAGCTAACACTGTGGCACACGGACTTGCGACCGTGTTGTGGGGTTGAATGCATTTGACGGGCGCCCAACGCTCCCCAACCACAAGATGTAGTGTGTTAGTTTCAGAAGCTCCAAGTTCGTCAAGGAAATTAAGTTCATCAATGTCTTTATCCAGTGTAGGGAAGATAAAGTTCCATCTGGTCCTAACAAGATCAAAAGATCAAGTCGACTGTGTTTACTTGTAAACATAAATCAGGCTGCGACTCCGAAGAGACGAGAATGAACCAGAGAAACAATGGGACTCCATTCTGGGCGACTTCACCCTTGCTTGCAAGGTTAAAATATCTTCTTTGTAGAACAAATACAGTCATCTTTGTAGTCAAGCCACAGAACTCTCCAACAACTCCAACCATAGTCTTTGACGGGATCCATGAAAGAAATGCCTTCATCAGAGAGCTAGGCAGATCCAAATAAAGCATGAGACACCAAAAATGATATGGTGTAATGAAAGCTAACACTGTGGCACACGGACTTGCGACCGTGTTGTGGGGTTGAATGCATTTGACGGGCGCCCAACGCTCCCCCAACCACAAGATGTAGTGTGTTAGTTTCAGAAGCTCCAAGTTCATCAAGGAAATTAAGTTCATCAATGTCTTTATCCAGTGTAGGGAAGATAAAGTTCCATCTGGTCCTAACAAGATCAAAAGATCAAGTCGACTGTGTTTACTTGTAAACATAAATCAGGCTGCGACTCTGAAGAGACGAGAATGAACCAGAGAAACAATGGGACTCCATTCTGGGCGACTTCACCCTGCTTGCAAGGTTAAAATATCTTCTTTGTAGAACAAATACAGTCATCTTTGTAGTCAAGCCACAGAACTCTCCAACAACTCCAACCATAGTCTTTGACGGGATCCATGAAAGAAATTCCATAGAAATAAATAATTAAAATGATTTATAGGATATTTTGATTTAATACTGACATTTAAGATCATTGATTCAACAGAAACATTTATTTCAAAACACGTGCCCATGGTTCATTAGAAAAATAATTCTACGGCCTTTTCATCGAATAAATTTGAATAATTACTGCTCAAGGCAAAAAAAATCGACTCAAATAATTTGTCAGAATTCCATCTGCGCGTGCGCGCCGCGCCACTGCGCCGCGCGCGCGGCCACATCAGGTGCAAACGACGTGGCCAATGGCCATTATGCTGAAATTAGATCTATGGAAGCGAGGAGGATCAAAAAATTTTTATGTGAAATAAAGTGATCCTTTTCGGCCACTGCAGTGGACGAAAAGGCTCAAAAATTTTTACATAAAATTTTTTGATCCTCCTCGGCCACGGGGTTGGACGAAAAGGATCAAAAATTTTTACATAAAAAATTTTTATGTTAAATTTTTTTTATGTAAAAAAAAGTGAGCCTGCTCGGCCACCGTACTTTTCTCAAAGAAAAGCGCGCACTGTGCTTTTCTCAAAGAAAAGCGCGCACTGTGCTTTTCTCAAGGAAAAGCGCGCAGCGTGCTTTTCTCTATAGGAAAAGTGCGCAGCGGTTTTTCTCAAGGAAAGCGCGCAGCGTGCTTTTCTCAAGGAAAAGCGTGCAGCGTGCTTTTCTCGATTGAAAAGCGTTATATATTTCCGTTTGCGTTGCGCGGCGCACTTCTTTGCTAAAATGTATACCTCAGTGCTCAGGGAATAGAGTTGGCGTTGTTCAAAAATGTTTATTTTTTGCCATGTTATGGCGTAGCTTTATCCCCCACCTTATTAAAACTGAAAAGCGGGATGAAGGTAGATAGGGGGTTGACGGATTGCACCAATTTTAATGATTCTGGTGCAGTGGGACTTGAACGGAAAAGGGAGTGAAGAAATTAAGAGGGATTGGGATCTGCCAGATAAATTTCAAAATTTGAGATGATAATCCTTTTTCTGTAACAAATATTGTTTCTCATGTCTCAGACTGTCTATAGTGAAGTGTCTGGGGCCTGTGAGTCCCAGACTGCCGCTCTCTGTTCTTCTATTTGCAAGGCTGGCAAATCACTTTGATATTTCAACCCCTTGAAATTTTAATTTATTGAATGTATGATACACCACTTGTCATGGACACCTGGTGCTTTCTCAGCCTATGTAATACTTATTATTTATAGTGTCTTGAAATTTTAAAGGAACATTAGCAAATCACAAAAATGTTTTATATTGTGCTGATAATATATTTGAATTAAAAAGAAAACTTTCTTCAAGACATCAATCTGCAAGACTGATAATATGATATCATCAGCACAATATAAAACATTTTTGTGATTTGCTAATGTTCCTTGTTAGCAAATATTATTAATATCTCTGAGGCTTGATTTCATGCCATAATTCCCTGACAAGTGTTGCTTTATAGCTTTATAGATTCAAGAATTAATTGATATAATAAAGGTGATCTTCATTACCATAACCGTTAATGGAAATATTATTATATGTTAATACTCAAAATTAACCAAATTTCTTGTATTTCTTTCTATGTCAGCCAGATTACATAGTTTACATATTTTAATCATGTCATTATGTTTTCATTTAAAGTTGATTCTTTTGTAAGCAATGCAATGGACATAAGATATATCTAAGAAAAATTTTCAGAGTTTTTGGTGGGGGGTTTGTTGAATTTTTGAAATTCAGGGGTGAGGTGCCCAAAAGGGGGTGATTTTGAAAATTTAGGGGGAGGCTTTGGCAAGGGTGTGCTATAGCATTCAGATAATAGTTTGTTAAATATATTGTTCATTGGGCTAACAATAAGGAACAGGTTATACTGTGGGTATAACTTGGTAGATTAATTAATTTGGGCTAACAATAAGGAACAGGTTATACTGTGGGTATAACTTGGTAGATTAATTAATTTAATTTGGCAAGGAGGAGTTGATTGGGTCCAGGATGAAGCAAAGGTTATGGGCCAAAATCGGCTTGTGTGATGCTTATATGCCCATATATGGGCATATTTTTGGCCATAACTCAGCCATTTTTGGAGATATTGACTTCAAATTTTTTAGGTAACTCAGGGGACCACCATCTATCGATTGCACACCTCAGATATCATTCGAGTTGCTTTATGAAAAATGTGCCCATTTGGAGGCACTTTTGGCAGGGTGCCCGGCTGCACCAGTGGGTCTGTTTTCTGAAAAATTTTCTGAAAATTAATGCTCAAGTAGTCTGCATAAGTACCTGCCTAAGCAACAGGAATCAAACCTAGAAATAAATGTTGCTAATTGTTTTACTGAATTAATCCCCCTTTTTTCATCTGTCTAACTCTATATTTGGAAACCCTCTTCCCATAATATTTGAAGCTCCCTTGATCAATTCTTACATATAAACTCATTAAGTACATCTAATTGCTATTTTGTAGACCAATGGTTGGGAAAATTTTTGCCTAAATGTTATTGATTTTCAATCAAAGGAATTGTCAATTTCAGGATGATGAAAGCATGGACATATATTATTTTTATCAATATATTCTTGAATGTCAATATAACTCTTGGTGATGAATTGGATGATCCTCCAATAACCTGTCCCATTCCTATAATTGAAAATGGTATTGTCACTGATAACAATAATGAGGAGTTAGATATTGGTGCCACATTAACAGTCATATGTGGTAAAGACTATAATATTTCAAGTTCACAATCAAGCATTTGCCAGAAAGATGGGTAAGTTAGTTCATTACCTAATGTTTTAAGTGAAATACACTAGCCAGATTATGATTTAGATATATATTATCTAAATTACTTTGTCACTGTCAATTGCCAGGTTTCACAACACTTTAATGAGACACACGAGCTGATTGTTAAATAGCAAAGTACTTTCTAAATTAGCCATTTATTTCATTGCCTCAGTGGGTGGCTTTACCAACAGTCTTCATAATTGACTATGTGCTGTCACTCAGCACAACCAAACACTTCTTCATATTTGAAAATGTTTAAGAAAATATATATACTTTTATTTTGCTGTAAAAATATTTTCAACTCAATTCTAATCAAGTTAATACACAGTGTATCATAAATTGGCAGATTGCTCATATTTTCCTCTGCCCATCATGTAAACTTCTTCTTGTATGACACCAAATGGATCAATCAGATTGTTGTACTTATCTGATGTTTGCAATATCAGATACAACCATCTGATTGGTCCATTTGGCATCACACACCAAAAACCCAAGCAATCTGCTAATTTCTAATATGCTGAGTAGGTATAATCTGCTTATTTCAGGAGTTATTCACCATCTGTTCCTACATGTGATGCAAGAAATTGCCCTATACCTCCAATAACAAATGGTGGAGTCAATAGTGGTGACTCTGAGATTCTACCAAAACAGTCTGTTGATGTAATATGTGATGATGGCTATGTGATAAGTGGCTCATCAACGATCACATGTGTTACTAATGAAATATTTACTCCATATAACCGCCCTACTTGCAATGGTGAGTATTTAAATTTCAAATTTATGTTAACATATTGAAACCTATTAATTTTCAATTGAAACAATGCAGATAATCTCTGATCATCATCAGTCTTGTCATTCATGCATTCATCAATTTATTAGATTATTAGAATGATGATATCCCCTGTTTTTGCTAATTCTAACTGTGTCTTGCATCTAGCAATAAAATTGCAATAGTAAAACAGAAGTTTTTTTTTCCATCCCCAACGCATTTTTGTCTTACTAACAAAAAGACATTGAAGAGGGTTAGCAGAGATCGTGGTTTGGGAAGATGATAATTTGGATATGTGTTTAGCAGGTCCAGGTTTACAATACAAATACGGTTATTTTTTCTGAAAGTGCCTCCTTTATAATGTCCGTAGCGAAAATGTCCCCTTCCGGCGTCCTCAAACTCTCCAGAATTATGATAACATCTAAAAGGGCTGTTGAAGAATTAGTGTACTAAAATTTTAGGAATGAGTAGAGCTATGAATTGGAGAAAAATTCTAAAGAAGGTGAATTTCAGGAAAATTTCTGTCTAACTGAAGTTAATCTTATTAACTTCCTTTCCATTTTCGTTATTTTTGAGAAAATCTTACAGCACAGCACTTAACAGTGGTAGCGTAATATGAAGGACTCTCATTATATAGTCTTGGACCCACGCCCTCAAGCTCTGCAGTTCTTGAACTAATACATCTCTCGGACTGCGCCCTCAGAAAGTTTTTATACAAAATGGACCCGATAGGCACAGGTCAATTTATTTTATTTCTAGAGTAGTCACCTACCACCTGAATAAGCAATTGAGTCCCAGAAAATATAGCTCTACCGAAGAAAAAAGCTAAAATTCTTTATAATTCAAAGATTGCTTTTTACAATTACCAAACCCACTACTCAACGTCCAATTAAACGGACAAAAAATAAAATCTTTTATCAACCCAAATTCTTGTAATTCTTTGGAATCATCGTATAAGTCAACGTCGTGAAAATAATTATGAATTTTATCATATCAAAAGGTAAAATACAATTTTGAAAGGTATTAATATTTTTGCTCTGTTTCTTGCAATATTTTTCGTTCGTTGTCACTGTTGCTGACCCTTGCTGCCTTTAATAATTGTCAACTTTTCTGGGGGTTCACTTCAATCCTTATATTTTGGAAAATTCGAATTTGGTAGTAATTTGCCATGAGGGCCTGGACATGTACATTGTACAAACATTTTGACGGTGGTCTTAAGTCCTCAGGTCCAACCTTGCCCATGTGAGGCCACGGAGCAAATATGGGGTCCAAAAATCGAAATTTTAACGGAAGGAGATAAAACTTAGCTTTTGATTGCATTCGATTCGTCTCGACGAGCTGATAATTTTATAGTGTCCTCTTACTAGGAGTAGGACAGCGTGCACGTGTTGTATCATCAACTTCAAACACCATGGGGGAGGGATATTAAGCGCCTGCATGCGGGAACAACGGACAAAAAGAGTTGTGCCGATATAGGCGCAATTCTTGTTCCACCTTTGCTTTCTATTCTTTCTTTTATTTTGAAAAGGGTGAACTAGATATGCGACCGAGACAAAGTGAACAAATCTGTGTGATTTTTAAATATCCCCAGTAGAATATAACGATGAAGTTTTCCTCTTGATCTAAACTTCCAGTTTCAGTAGCAGTCAGTCATGACAGTCATGAAAGAGAAGCTGTTGCTGGTGTTCGTTCTTGTAACGGGAATCCGCTGTCTCTGTAAGGACGAAGGTCTATGACAGATTCTGAAAGGGAAATTCTGAGCCAGCACAACTAAGTGGCGTCAACTGCACACGGCAACAAGCGTTCTTTGCTACGGAGAATCGGGTGAAGATGTCACTTTTACAGCCCAAGGACAGAGCAAGTGCGATGGCAACGGCTGGCGGTGTGATAAGTGTGTCGGAGGATACCACAGTGGGGGAGAATGCAGCAAAGACGCCAGAGTCAGTCCCGAGACTGCGTTCACACAGAGAGAAGCAACTGCCAATTCCATCAATTCATGGTACGGAGAGATAGAAAACTGGGACTTCACCACGAATAGCAAAAAGTCCGAAGCCGCAGTAACGGATGACTTCACCCAGTTAGTGTGGAAAGCAAGCCAGCAAGTGAACTGTGGCTACGCAACGTACACCACGGAAGGAGATCCAGCCAGCAACGGATACGTGATGGTGTGTCAATACTTCCCTCCAGGCAATGTGGCAGAAGAATTCGCTGCCAACGTCATGCCCTTGGTGAGTCAGAACGAAGTGGAGAATACTTGCTCCAAACCGGAGATTGCTCAGGCAACACTGGACCCAGATACAGCTTCCATCGCCCAAGACGCCACCTACCAAGTTGAGTGCAACGAGGGATTCCAACTCTGTACCAGGGCGTCTCTACATTCACCTGCCAAAGTGGACAGCTCCAGCCAGTGGTTTCAAGGATTCAGTGTGTGGCAACAGGACAGGGTGATCAAACTGCACCGACCACATGCAACAAGCCGACCGTGGATAACGGAGCAGTAGATCCAGATGATGCTACAATAGCAGATCAAGCATCATACACAGTTACTTGCAACACAGGCTTCCAGCTCGGGGAAGGAGTTCAGGGCATCCAGATTTGCAATGGGGCGACGGGGAGTCTTTCACCGTGGAGAATTCAGTGCGAACCAAGTTCTGGTGGGACTTGTAGCAAGCCAACAGTTGCAAATGGAGCAGTTGGACCAGCTGCAGATGCAACAATTTCACAGGGTGAAACGTACACAGTTGCTTGCAATGCAAACTATGAGCTGAGGGATGCAACGGTCAACATTTTCACTTGTGAGGCTTCTGGCACTCTGAGTCCAGCAACGATTGAATGTGTACCAATTACCGATGGATCTGGGCAAACTTGTAGCAAGCCAACGGTTGCAAATGGAGCAGTTGAACCAACTGCACAAGCAACAATTTCACAGGGTGAAACGTACACAGTTGCTTGCAATGCAAACTATAAGCTGAGGGATGCAACGGTCAACATTTTCACTTGTGAGGCTTCTGGCACTCTGAGTCCAGCAACGATTGAATGTGTACCAATTACCGATGGATCTGGGCAAACTTGTAGCAAGCCAACGGTTGCAAATGGAGCAGTTGAACCAACTGCACAAGCAACAATTTCACAGGGTGAAACGTACACAGTTGCTTGCAATGCAAACTATAAGCTGAGGGATGCAACGGTCAACATTTTCACTTGTGAGGCTTCTGGCACTCTGAGTCCAGCAACGATTGAATGTGTACCAAGTTCTGGTAGACCTGGGCAAACTTGTAGCAAGCCAACGGTTGCAAATGGAGCAGTTGAACCAGCTGAAGATGCAACAATTTCACAGGGTGAAACGTACACAGTTACTTGCTATGCAAATTATAGGCTCAATGATGCAAATGTCAACATTTTCACTTGTGAGGCTTCTGGCACTCTGAGTCCAGCAACGATTGAATGTGTACCCATTACCGATGGATCTGGTCAAACTTGTAGCAAGCCAACAGTTGCGAATGGGGCAGTTGAACCAGCTGAAGATGCAACAATTTCACACGGTGAAACGTACACAGTTACTTGCAATGCAAATTATAGGCTCAATGATGCAAATGTCAACATTTTCACTTGTGAGGCTTCTGGCACTCTGAGTCCAGCAACGATTGAATTGAATGATGGATCACAAACTTGTACCGACGCAATGGATCTGGGCAAACTTGTAGCACTACAAACCTAACGGAAGCGATCAAGTGCAAGAACGGTGCTACACAAGCAGCAGTCTTAGGGTGGCTTCTCATCGGTGAGATGGTGGTAATGCAAATGGAACCTGTTTAACCCTTGTTTTAGCGGCAGACGCAAGCGCAAAATCTTGAAATTTGATTTTATAAAGGAGATCTACTTAAGCGATGATTTCATATTGTTGTTCCACAGCCAGAGTGACGGTGCAAGTCCCAGCTGATTTTAGCGACTGTTCCGTCGATAACTCGGCACGTTTATGTCACAGTCCGGCTGTTTTAGCGACCATGTAAGAAACCTGCACTGAATTACTGTCTTCACTGAATAAAAAAATAAAATTTTGATTTTATAAAGGAGCACATAAAAAAACGATGAATCGGACGAAGAAAACTGTTATTTGGGCCGTAGAATACAAGCAGCTGTTTCGGTCGGGGTATAATCCGGTTCCATGATCAGCTAGAGAATACTATGATAATGAACTCGGCACGCCTCGTCCATTATCAGTCCCTCCACAGTCTCGGCTGTCGATCGACCATGTAAGTTGCGGTATACGGAATGCCCTATGAGACGAAATGATGGCAATTGAACATTTTCATGTCGTCTACCAGTTTAAAAAGTCATACATAGATAAGAACAGTTTCCTCTCTTCTTCTAAGAACAGTTTCCTTTCTTCTTCTAAGAACAGTTCCCAACCACAAAGGGTAAATAATCTAATAATAATCGATTCGATCCTATTGATCCGATGAAATTAGACTCGGCCTTGAAGAAAACAATGAAAAAACAATACATTCTTAATCGTTACATTGCATTGTTGTTGTTTTTTTGAAATATGCTTGAATCTTGAAGTCAAGCTCTGTTTGGAAGTGATATCTTCAGTCCTCATGCCTTTCTTCTAACAAATCTAGAGGCTTGGAACTGTTGGACATTTATAGCTTTTGTATTATGTATAGGCGATTTATTTCTTTACACCAATGGTATTATGCTACTTAATGATTTTATCCTTTATTTCAATCAAACATTTCTTATATTTCACTCGAGTATTCACAGGTATAAAAAGACTTTTCCCGTGCCGCTACATCAACTTGCAAATCTTTAATATAAAGGAAAGAGGCACTTCTACGTTTGTTCTTGAATAACTGACACAAATGAAGCTAAAAAGTCGCGATTTTTCGCAAGGCTGTAGAAAATGTCTAAACTTAAAAGATAGCATGGCCAAAAATAGGATTCAGGCTTTAGATTTTTCGTAAATAACTTCGAAAGTCCGAAAAATTCACCCTAAAACAAGATCGCGTTCTAGGTTAAATTCACCAGTTGCGCGCGTTGCTATGGTGATTGGTGATTGCGCGCGCTAAACTGCACGTGCATTTTAACGAAGCATCTGGCATTTCGTTGCTGTGTATTTTGGAAACGTTTTAACTGTTTAAAGTCATAATTTACGTTCTCAATGGAATTTTCGAGTTTGGTAAAAAATTTACGACAGAAGCATATCAACCCTAATCACTATTGTAGGAGAAAAGGTAAGAGTTGGAACAATTTGTTCCATTGTGAAAATCAGCGATAATTATTTCATATCAAGATATTTGTAGTTTCTGATGGTTGGCTGTGAGGATTCGACAGAAGGAGTAATTCATATTTACTCAAGTGAGAAGTGAGTTCTAAACAGGTGAAAATGCGGACAATTTTGATTTCAGTGAGCTTGGATTCAAATTTGTTGCCCATCTTTTCTCCGAATCTGAACTTTGGATTGAAAACGGTCATTGTTCTTGAGTTCTTCTTATTTAATGTTGTGTCCTCGACGTTAATTTACGATCGCAAAATCTGCAATATTTTTCATTTATATTCAATCCTATGTAAATATTTCGTAATTTCGTTACGTTGCACCCCTACCCCAGTAACAAAAATTGCATCAATGACTTCGTTCAATTTATTGTACGTCCAACTGACTATACGTCCAATTTAAAGTTAGAGGGTTAAAAACAGATGAAAATGCGTACAATTTTGATTTCAATGAGATTGTATTCAAATTTGTTGCCCATCTTTTCTCCGAATCAGAACTTTGGATTATAAACATTGTTCTTGAGTTCTTCTTATTTACTGTTATGTGTCCTTTGACAATTGACATTAAATCGCAAAATCTGCAATATATTTTGATTCATATTCAAATCCTATGTAAATATTTCGTAATTTCGTTACGTTGCACCCCTACCCCCAGTAACAAAAAATTGCATTAATGACTTCGTTCAATTTATTGTACGTCCAACTGAATAAATACGTCCAACTAAAGAGAAAACCCAACGGGTTTTCTCGTTTATTTATATATTGCAAATTACAAATTGCAAATTACTCATTGAAAATTACAAATTGCAAATTACAAATTACATAATATTACAAATTTTATAAATTGCAAGTTGCAAATTACTAATTGAAAATTAAAAATTGAAAATTGCAACGTAAAAATCACAAATTACAAATCTAAATTAAGAATGCCACTGACCTGACAAACACCGTCACACAAGTGTTGCGGAGGAAGGCATTTTCCATCGTCACATGTCACGCCCGAGATACACTGCTCCTCTGAAGAAGATATCAGTTAGATAAACAGAGGAGGAGAGGGAGGCAATCATATGCTTTCTAACAATACCCCAGGACGTTTGATTCTATCTCTTTCAGTACTTTGGAGTATAGGCACACATTTGGAGTATAGGATCGTCAGTAGCTTGTCATGATTGAAAGGTGAGCTGAGATGGCCTATTCCTAATGACGGCCAGTGATAAATGTGAGATTACGAAATTCAATAGCTCCTTATGAATGAATGCTTCAACAACCCACCAGTGCACGATCTCTCGTCAGAAGAATCGTTACAGTCAGGGTGTCCATCACACTGCCACAGCTTACTGATGCACCTCCCGTCATCACACCTGAGCAGGGATTGAAATAAAGAAAATCCTCTTATCTCTTGTTAAGGGGCTTATTTTTCAATACTCCACAACTTATGACAAGAAAATAATGAAATTCAAATCTTGATATTGTACGAAGAACCTTGAATTATTTTCAGGAGAGAGATAAAGTTATCCCAACTTTCAGTCTCTCCCTGATCCTAACTTAGTAAGGATCTAGGAAGTATACCTGAAGTTGGTGGTCTCATCACAAGGAAACGTCTGGCAGGCTGCGTAGCTCTCATCGCTTGAGTCCGAGCAGTCGGACCTGCCGTCGCACACCCACGAGTCAGGGACACACCCCCCACTGCCGCACCCGTACATCCCCTCCTCGCACGTCCTGCAGGGAGGAAGCGTCATTATAAGCACGTCCTGGGGAGGGAGTGTCAGTCGATAGTCCGAATTGGGGAGGAAGCGTCAGTCGATAGTTCGAGTTGGGGAGGAAGCGTCAGTCAATAGTCCGAGTTGGGGAGGAAGCGTCAGTCAATAGTCCGAGTTGGGCTGAGCCCGAGTTGTGTCTGAGTTGGGCTCGGGTTTAGGAAAGTAGAAATACCTCATTGGGGTGTCGGATGTAATTCAGTAATTTGCCATGTTGCTCATATTATATGTGCAACATGGATATTCTAGGTATATACCACACCAGCATTGTATTCTGACCTGTAAGAAGGTGCTGGAAGGAAGAACAGCGTGAACAGTGTCAAAAGTGCGGGAACCGCGTACATTGTATTAGTTAGAAGCTAAACGGTTAGTTATTGAGTTTCGATAGGGAAGTCAAGCACAATCAGTACACCAAAGCTCCAAAGTAGTGAAAAAAGGCGAGCGCAATAGTAAGACAGTAGACCAAATGTGCTGAAAGTCACATCATAAGGAGCAGAAAATGAATATTTGACCAGAAATCGGCAGCTGATATCCTCAAGCATTCAACAGAACATCGCATTGAAAATATTACCGATTAATAAACGATAGCATTATACTCCTCATATCAAGCATCGACAACATAACTAGTCAAAGAATAATCTGATCTCTGAAATAAAATAAATAAAACGTTTATCAATAACAAATAATGAAAAACATTAAGCTTTCAGACTCGATATTCCGTTCCACAAGCACGTTTATCTGTAACGAGCCCTAGTAACAAGTACAGTGCTAAGCAGGTGTTCCAAATATGTGCAGTTGAAGTGAAGTAGTGCAGAGAGCCACCAACTACAAACAAGCAAATGAGTCACGTGACAGTCCTGTGACTATCACGTGACCTGCACGTGCAGGTCACGTGGCAGGAGGGCGCGGAGGAGGGCGGCGGGCAGTGAATAGGGATATTCACAATGGGGAGACCGCGCAGAAAGCTACCGTAGCAAGCAGCTTCAAAACGCAGGTTATATCGACACAACAATACTTATTATTTTACAAAGTGCCAATAAACAGAGTGTATAGTTAATGTATCTCAATACAGTCAGAGTATTAATAGGCACGCGCGACTATTTTGATTCTTGTTCGCCAACAAGACCCAACTGGATCATCAAGAATTTTAAACTAAGACGTTAATATAACTGCGATAAAATGAAAGAGGAATGCTGTTGAAATTCGACATTTCATTAGACAAGTAAACGTGAAGCCTGCATGTTAACATAAAACCAGTTGTGAAATGCGAGTGTTAAAATTATAATTGTTAATAATGTGCCGTATTTAGAATATAGACACGTTTATAATAGTTTTTCATATCACGGCGAATACACACGATGTTGGCAATTAAATTAATTTGAGCGGAGTTTAAAGAAAATTCATATCGGCAATACAGTATCCAACACGCACAGTATTTTTTACAAAATACATTTTAAAATCTGAAGACATTATCGCGGGTGGGGTTCTAATCTGACAGCAGATAAGTATTGTTCATCTCCGTTTTCAAGTTTAATTTTCTAACTTTTTCAATGCGATTATACTATGCGATATCGCATTTGCAAGCGTCTCAAGACTGATAAATTGACGGTGAGCTTTTAGAATTCTCAAAATGAGACAAATCAAATTTTGAACAGAATCTTTTAAGTGGTACAACGTTGAACCATGATAAATCATCAGACCATTAATGATTGCAGACAAATTTGAACACCCGACTTGCATATTATTTTAGGAGAATTAGAATTATCTGCTTAATTTAAATTCATGATTTCACGAATAATGGAGTAGTTTATCCTGTAATTATTTTAGGAATTTTTGCAAAGCTCTGTAGAATTTGAGCCCTTTTAAACTACAATGGAAACTTTTAACAGATTATCAAAATTATTCTTAGTCTCTGATACAAAAGAATTATCGATTGAATTGCTGTTTAAGTTGTTGATAAGAGCAAACCTTAATGAATAACACATAAATCTGGTTGAAAGCCAGAAAAATGATGACGAATTAATCGTACTCAAATTAATTAAAATAAGGGCTCACACTATTCCATCATACCTAACTAAACTTTATCGAGTTAGGGCCATCAATGATGTGATGGAATGCTCCAACCGGAGGGCATGCAGTGGGGAACGGAGTGGAATAAACTGTACTCTGTACACAATGGTAGGGTAGTGGTGTACTTTTAATAAATGGTGCTTTTTGACAAGGTTCTGTCAGACGTCATTAATAAAGTTGTACTATGTACATTCCTACATATTTTGCAAAAGAGTGCAGGGAAGATAGTGAGTGGAGGGCTAGAACTTCTCAACTTCTGAAGTTCTTTGAGTCGAATATTCCCTTCTAGAAATCAAGTACGTGATCAACGAATAAAAGATCACTCTAGAATAAGGTATTTTATAATCCACACTCTACAGTGATAGTAAAATTCATAGAGTGATAGCATGGGTATCCAAATGTTTATTGAAGCAAAGATGTCGGCTTTAAGCGAATGAAAACTAAAAAAGATGCATTGAATCGTACTGAAGAGTAATGAATGAGATACGATTTTGTGCACTGCACCAGAAACTTAAATCATCAATAAATCATCAAATATCTTACATAACTAATGAATGTCACACAAGTGAAACAGATCCAGCCTAAACTAATTCAGTTGGTAGCCTAAGCTAATCCAGTTAGTAACCTAAGCTAATCCATTTGGTAGCCTGAGCTAATCCAGTTAGTAGCCTAAGCTAATCCAGTTGGTAGCCTAAGCTAATCCAGTTAGTAACCAAAGCTAATCCATTTGGCAGCCTAAGGTGATCCTTCTTAGCCTCAGACACTTCAAAGATCGAGTATCAATTCGCCCAAGATAAATGTACAATGTGAGTAACTTCAAAGATCGAGTATAAATTCGCCCCAGATAAATGTACAATGTGAGTAAACAAGTGATCATGTGCCCGTTGTATATTATCAGATACGATTAAAAGAACCTCGCTATCACAAGCGCCATGTTTATGTCCTGTAATGTCCATTGGGGGTGTTTGATTAAAATGATTAGAGGTAACCACAATTTGAACTTATGATCCACCTTCTCAGTTCTCAAGGTCTTACCGCGCTTTCTTCTCAGTCCTTACCCTTTAAGTCTTAACATGCCGCAGCTCATTCACTAAATCATGTGCAAATATTCATGATGCGGGTGTTTTGGTATGGTATTTGGTACAAATATTATCAATATCATAATATGATTCAACAACACAATAACACATGAATCAAATGGAACTCAACAACCTACAGATATTATAGTTTCATAAGGCCACCAATTTCCGTAATACCAACCTACCAATTAACTGCTACTGTACTAAATTACTTTCTAATGACCGTGGTAATCTATTTCTAATGTCAGTAGTAGTATCATCCTGTTTTCATGGCGACAATGTTGAACGATTGTCACACAATACCAGTGTGTTAGCTTACCAGAAGGTTCCCAAAATCCTCACAACATTGACCAATCAGCGCGCGAGTTTACAGTTAACACGTGCGCTGATTGGCCGATAGCGAATGGACCCATGGGTAAGCTAATATACCATCGGTAATAATCAATGGAGGAAAAGCGCTCATAAATTGCAAAGAATGAGAGCTGTGAGGCAGTTGGCATGACAGAAATCTACATCTTTGACAGTCGCTGTGAAGAGAACAATTTAGAAGATTCGATAGTTCCATTCGAACCAATGGTCCACCGACCGTGAGTAACGGTTTGTATTTCATTACTGCTGCCCAAATAGTCTGTGTCATGGGGTATAAACTTACAATACACACATACGGTTAATTTACTATCACTAACACGTAACTTACCGCTTAGTAGAGTTATTGTCCACTGCACTGTTGCTATCTGGCGGAATACAGGGTTAATAAGTTAATAAATAACCCCTTATGGGTACCCCACAGTGCGGGTTTTCAATGTAAAAGTTAATTATCAACATCAAAGGAGAGCCCGGAACAGCAGAAAATTATGTTAATGTTCACGAGAAATTTGAAATTTCATTGATCATTCACAAGTTCAAAATCCCAGTACCAGGACGATGTACTCTAACTCATTAAGCAGTCACTGTTGAGCATTAAAACCCCAATATTACCTATCTCCGTGAGTGGTGACAATGCGGAAGTCATTGATTGGGGTGTGGAGGTAAAGCAGCAGCTTCACTTGACCCGTCAACCGATCGTATTCCACCAGTTCGTTACTCATGGAGTTCAGGTAGTACACGTAGTTCCGTGACACTCCGATCCTGGGGAGCGTGAGAGGGTAAGAGTGGTCAATATTTCGCATATTGTGCAGCGTGAGAGGGTAAGAATGGTCAATCTGTCAATATTTCGCATATTGCCGCGCACAGCTTTTTTCCGCGCACAGCTTTTTTTTCTAGTCTGCAACACAACCCTTCAAATTTCCGAGTGTTGCGCGCTAGGTATGGGAGAAATCCATCTTACTGTCTGCTAGAAGGGGTCTTGTTATTATGATATTATGTGTATTATGTACGATCAGGTAACTGTAAATTGCACAAATATTAGAATATTATCTGACATGTCCATATTCAAGTCACGCGCAGCACGCACAGTCTTCATGATCAGTATTCTCAAAGTGAGTTATATCCCGGCTAATACTCTAATAATTTAAATTATAATATGGTTCTGATCAGGAGGGTCCCAGACAGGGAGAGGAAGGTATAATGATCCTCAGTAATGATAATTATCTGAGTGCCGTGTATCAGGGTGGCTTATGGCTGCAACTGCTGTGTTCATTGGTTGTCCGGGCTAAGAAATGATCACCATGGGTTGGATATTAATGGAGTAATGGGTACCCCCTAACTTACACGAGAGGGAAGGTGATGTTCCTGTGAATTATCCCGGCAGGGTGATCCAATCTTTCCTCATTATCTGATGAACCCTCCTCTGATGACTCTACATCGCGTAGATCATCTAGATCCTGGTACACCACTCTGCTCGTTAACATGTCTGCCATGTAGATGCGACCCACTGTATCGTCTACCTGCAGAATGTGATCTCTTATAAATGCTGCATCTGATGTAGTTTAAGTTATGCAAAATATGGAAATAACCCGGAAACGAAACGCTGAAAGGTTGAAAACTTAAAATCATAACCGAAATTCAGGTTAATCTGCAGAAATAATTCTTAACAATTTACCACAATGGAAGAAATAAAGTGATGTCCTGATAGCTTTTCCAGGGCATCTTCCTTCACAGTGAACGGGCTATCCAGCGAGATGCTTCTGATACCATGGCCGAATTGGAGCCAAAACAGGGCCCCTACTTTATAACTAATCGCCATGGCGTGGACCAAGGTAATTTCTAGTTGGAGGAAGGGCTGCTGGGGGCTGCCCTCGTAATCTCCCTTCATGATGGCCTGCAGGAGGTAGATCTATAGCATCCCAGGAAATAGCGATCCTGGATTATATATTGTCACCTCTTTCTTCATAATTCAAGTTTTAAATCCCAAAAAGCCAAAAGATTAAACTTAGTTCATCGAAAATTTAGTCTTATTCAGAGAATGAATATTTAAGTGATTATTTGAGTGTATACTGAATACCTTGGCATTGTTGTCAGACCAGTAGATGTCACCACGTCTGGTGTCTAAGACAAGAGAGTATGTCTCAATATCTTGGTAGAGGACCTAGAACAGTGAAGCAGGATGAGGATTTGAAATCTGGTATGAATTTAGAAATGGGAAGCATGCTTTAAGAAGACCTCAAATCAGTCTATCGATGAAATGGAGAATGAACTAACCTTCGTTTCATTGGAAGCCAGGTCTAGTTTCCTAATTTCCTTTGCCTTGGAGTCGTGGAACACGATAACACGCCTCGACTTGTCCACTGCAAGCTGCGATATCTTGCTATCAGGATCAGAGAAAAGCGTTTCCATGACGTCACGTGCATTGTCACGCGTGTGGCGTGACGCAGCGTTGCTCAGCAACATGATGCCCTCATCAGTTGCTATGTAGAACTCCGTGACGACCCCACTTGCTGCAGATAATAAGTTAGCTGAATGTGTGCGATAGAACACCCAAACAGTTTCCAGTCAGTCAGAGAATCCTACTTGGGATGGTGGGAATACTGAAATTCTGAACGATAACTAGGAACGAACCATTAGGACGGCAGAGAGCGGCGTCCTCGAGGACGTATCCGGGTTGACACTCGCACCGGTACCCTCCCTTGTTGTTGACACACACCTGCTCACATGCCTCGGGTACTGCCGAACACTCGTCTATATCTGGCAGGAGGGGTCAGATATGTCAGGGAGAGATGAGACGTTGACGGAATCATTATTTATATCTCACTGGAATCGGGTCAGAGATGCGCATTTTAGGAGCGTTTGATCAATTATAACTTCAAATTATTCGTGTAGCACAAAGCTGTAGCAATATAGATCATGTTCACTGAAGATATGAGTCAACGAAAGACCAAGGTAGGGTAGAATGTTACTTACACTCAGCAAGAACACAGAACGATTAGCTCAGCAGCTGCGGACAAACCGACACACGTGACATTGCTGCCCTGGTCCAGGGTGAATCCCGAGGGACAGAGACACGAGTACCCCACGACCTCGTCCTGGCACTGGTGCGAACAGGCAGCCGTCCCCATCGCGCACTCGTTCACTGCGAGGAATGGGGTTAGTAATGAGGCACATTTAACAAGGCCTCGTGCTACAGAGGTTCGAGATTCCCTACACTTACACACCGAGCTTTGAATAAATTAAATCAGGATATAATTCAGGGATCCATTCGAAAAGTGTTAACCTTAACAAAACATAGTTCATAGACTGAAAATACATTAATTCAAATTCAGCTCGGAGAGCTAATCTTTATAATCGTTAGAGGTTGAGATGAACCTCACATTCCCACCCTATGCGCTGTTTGTTTTTGACAGATGAACAGACCACACGCTTCTCACAGACTCTGTGAGGGGTCTTTGAAGAACAATTTATTTTGTGAATTTTTGCATGACCGGGAGCAATTTGATTTCTGTGATATGGAAAGAAATGAAAAGCCCCGCCTTTTGCCACAGCCTTAGTCTGATGTATGACAAAGCAGTTTATTTGGGGCACTGCTAACTGCGTCTATCATTGGTGGCGGCTGACAAACCTCCACACTGGAGCTCGTCTGTGCCGTCGGAGCAGTCCACCGTCTTGTCACACTCCTTCTCTGCCTCTATGCACTCCCCCGTCCACTGACAGGTGAAGCCTGAACACTCCTCGCCGCACTCTGACGGAGTTACTTGGGTGTGAGAGCGGCAAAACTCATTCGTAAGGGTTACTGTAGGGCTTATCAAGTAGGCGAAAGAGGGTGAATTACGGGAATGTAAATATTGTGTCTGGAAAATCGATTTAATTTGTAGTCAATGAGAGTATGAGGTATTTCTCAAATCATAACAGTATTCCTCAATTTAAATATTTCTTTGCTGCACGAATGCACGAATACCCAATGCTTTCGAATTCGATAAGACACTACTCGACATGATGTCTGTCGCATTTCCAGCAACAAATCTAGTACCTGCTTCGTCAGACTTATCAACACAGTCCGCAACCCCATCACAGACCCAGTCAGTCAGGACACACTCCCCGTTGGCACACTGGAACTCGTCACACTGCACAACTGACAGGGCGGCGAACATGTTATGTCAGAATATGCAAGTGCAAATAACAAGAAATGACGAAGGCAAAACATTTGGTTTGAATAATACAAACATATCTCTGTGTTTGGAACAAGTGGTTGTACAAACTAGTAAACTACCAGTCACCACCATAATTATAATAAGAGTATTTTCACCTAAGGCACACGTTAGAGGGTCCTCATCCTCTCCATTGATACAGTCCTCCTCCTCATCACAGAGGAAGGTAGCGTCAATGCAGCGTCCGTTAGTACACTGGTATTCTGTATGAGTACACTCACGAGTCACTGGGGGAGGAGGGAGGTGAGAGGTGAGGGAGGGGAGGGATGGGAGGGATGGGAGGTTGAAGGAGTGGAGTAAGAGGGGACGGGAAGGAAGAGAGAAGGTGTGAGATGAGGCAGGTGAAAGAGTAGAGGGAAGGAGAGAGGACTAGGTGATCGGGGATGTGAGGGGAAGGAAAGGTAAGCACTCACTCTTCTCTCACTGGAAAGGCGGATGTGTAGAGGGACGGGAGGGGGAGAAGGGTGTGGGTGAATGGGCCAAGAGGGGAGGTGGAGTTGGGAGAGAATGGGGTGGCTGGGAAGGGGAGAGGTTGAAAAGGAAAATTGAATTCAAGGTTATAAAAAAATTCGATGAGATAAAGATACATTTTCTGATTCAAAAAACAGCTCACTGCAGTCAAGTTCATCTGACATATCTCCGCAATCGTCGAAGTTGTCGCAGTGCACACTGAGCGGTATGCAGGCCCCTGAATCGCACTCAAACTCACTGTCCAGAGTGCAATCTGAATGAGAGTAATGTAAGCAATATGTGTCGCATGTATCCGGTAGATACAGAGCTAACTTTGATACTTTCGTATGAAGGTTGGGGGCTGATAATCAGCCTTGATATCCCCAAAGACACCAATCATATAATTAGGAACAGTATCAAATTCACAATCTAACCCCCTCGAGAACATTCAGCACATGTTGTGAGAGAGCAGCTTATTTATTATCCCCCCCTTAGTCGCCTGTACTTACTGCAGTGCTGCTCGTCAGTCCCACTGTCACAATCTGACACACCGTTACACCTGAGGTCCAGAGCGACACAGTTCCAGTTGTCACACTGAAACTCCGTCTTACTGTCACACCGTGGTCCTGAGTTGCAGGTAAAGCGTGAAATGTTGGAAGTATCGTTTCATTGTTATCACGTGAAATTGTGATACACAACTTGCGGTTAACTCAAAAACCATTTATTTATAGCCCATCAAACGTGAAAATGATTTGCAACATTGGCATTGCAACCTACCACAGTCCTTTTCGTCCGAGTTATCGCCACAGTCGTCAATGCCATCGCAGCGCCAGTTGCCGTTGATACAGAGCCCAGTTTCCACGCATTGGAATGTCCCTTCACGACACTTGACTTCTTCTGTGGCAGTAATTTTAGGAATAGGATCGCTAGGAGGACACTGGAGACTGACTCTAGGCCAGCAAAAAATTGGCTCGATTCATGACAGCAAGTCCCTACTCTGTACAGGGTAAACATAGAGTCCTAAACTCGAAAACGTGAATACGAGATATATTTCTTTAGACCAACTATTAAAGATATGGCGTAGCTACAAAAGCTATTATCCTGACACATCCCATTGTACTAAAAACATCAGCATTCTCCCATAACTTGTGACGCTGCATTTCCAACAAAACATACCATGCTCACAAGCCTCCTCATCTCTGCCGTTAGGGCAGTTCACTATGCCGTCACACTTCAGTGAACTGCTGATACACGAGCCCTCGTGACAGTCAAACTCAGTCTCCGGATTACAGGGAGCTCCTTCAGCTGGAAGATGGGATGTGTTAGGCCCTAAACAGACGGGGACAAATTCCGTGATATGTTGCATATTTGTGGTTTCCTGATTAAAGGGGTATGAACATGTGCATTGTGCAAACTTGTTAGGGTTGAGGGATGTGGTGTAGGGGTACAAAGGTGGGTGACCCCTTTTTGACTGAAGGATAACTTTTGATTAACTGTTTTCCAATATGTTAAATTCGTAATCCCATCATGAACATACCACATTCAGTCTCATCAGATGCATCCTTACAATCTTCAATTCCATCGCATTGGAATGTACCGAGGATGCAACCACCGTCTTCGCATGTAAACTCTCCGGGATAGCAAGCACCCACTGTGGCGATTCGTTGGTAATTTATCATAAGTAATCAGATTCCGGTCAAATCCAGACTTTTGAATGTTTCAGCGATGTTTCGCAATCAAAATTCAAGTTCAAACCCGACCATTGGTTCCTGGTCAATCGAGACCAGGTGCACTCTAGAATACTCTTCTAAAATTGAATTAAATGAACGTACCAGCACAGAAAGCCTCGTCACTTTTGTCTCCGCAATCGTTTTGAGCATCACATTCCTGGGAGGCAAGGATACACCGGCCATTGTCGCAGGAGAACCCACGGCATTCCGAGTATGTCCCTGGAGCAAGAATATGAGGACATAGTTTACAACTGTCAGCGTAAGGGTGCAAAAGAGAAAGGGAAGAGCTGCAAGATAAATTCGTCTTTCCTGTAACTAACTTGTCGTGTCGTTACAGGATGATTCATCAGATAGATCAGAACAATCGTGTTCCCCATCGCATCTGTAGCTCTCCTCAATGCATCCCCCTGACGCACACTTGTATTCCCCTTCATCACAACTGTAACCTGGATAAAGGGTTCAAGTAAAAACATGGCAACGGATACACTGCATGACAAAAATATGTTTTGACCAACTGGGCGCCTCTACTCTTAGATTAATTAGGTTAACGTCTTGTCGTCTTATATTAGTAATATATTATGTTTAAAAAGTGGACTGGGTTCAGTAGGCCTCTCAACAAGGTCAGTTCTGACGTCATAATGACGTCACCAGAACTTCTCTTATAGCCTAAAATTTACTCCTAACTTCGATGAACAAAACCTGACCTCAATGATATCTCTACTATATATTATGTGGTTCTTGAGATCTCGGCGTTCCAAATTTGAAATTATCAGGCTCTAATATGAATGACCTGTGACACCAAATTCTCTAACTTATACCCCTGAACGGCTGCCATAGACCTAATATAAAATTTTACGATGAATCGTTCTAGATAGGTCCCAACTCTATATTCCTTTTTCTTTTTCTGATATGCAGGGGTTTATACCGCCCTGGCCAGGGCAGGAATATACAATATCGAAATTATATATAAGATCATATATTTTTATCTACAAACCACAGTACAGAATTGCTGTAGTCCGTTCATCCATGTCATCCATAACTCGCTCGCTTATGCTAGAGCACTTTGTGAAAGTGAATTTCAACACACTGGTAGAAATTATGTAGAAATTATATATAAGTTGTAAAATATATAGAAATTATTGCTTGTGGAAGTTCTCGGTGGTAGTATGCAGCTATCATAGTATTTCGTTATCGCGTCTTTTCTCTCTTCTCTACGAATTTAAACATCTCTCTCTCTCTTTCGTCTATGGGGCCATCCATAAAGGACGTCCGCAAAATTTCGGCCATTTTAGACCCCTCCCTCCCCTTGTCCGCAAAGTTCCGCATTTCAGAAACCCCTCCCTCCCCCCAGGACGTCCGCATTTTTCATGAAAATCTTTAGAGTCATCATTTTTGGGCCCGAAATTTCACGATTTTCTAGTGAAATAACCGTCAAATCGACCAAAATTTCCATAAATTGCGGACGTCCGCATTTGGCCAAACACCCCCTCCCCCCTATGTCCGCAAACGTCCGCATTGGCCAGACTTCCCCCTCCCCCCTCATTGCGGACGTCCTTTATGGATTGCACCTATAGGGATTCATTGGGCTAAGGTATAACTAGTAGTTAGTTAATGATAGTCCGAAACAAAGTGGCTCGAACTGTAGGATGGCCAAACTGTGAATAGCAAAAACCCAGTGATAGAGTTGCTTGAGTGGTTGTCAATCCTGGTTTTGGGCAAAACAACTTGATTGCACGGGCTGATATGTGCAAGTGAGTCTAATTAACTAAGACTTAAGATAGGACACCATAATATGGGTTATGGCCGATGGCATAGAATCGTTGCGTTGGGTGGACTTGCGGACTGCAATCAAATATGTGTGGTTCTTACTTTTTGCTAATAAGTAATTGTTGAACAAATAACCATTCTAAGGAAGTGGACAGCGGTAATAAACCATAGGTATCTATATTCTTATATTCTTAAATTATTTCCCTCCAGTAATTCGCCATTTATTCGATTTTCATAGTCCCTTGCGGACCTTCTGGTCCTGCCTCTATTTTATGTATGTGGTCCCTGATCTCTCGAACTCCTCACTCTGGGACACCAATCATAGGTTAGAATGCCTAACGCATGATCTGGCTTTCTTTTTCTTCTGATGTTGTACGATCAGGTGGTTGCCAGTTAATTACTCAATTTACCTCTCAGGACGTTTTGTTTTGTTTTGTATACGCTAAATCATTGCTGGACTCGGACTATGGTCCTGAAAAGATCGAACAACTCGTGCCAGGGGACACGGGACCAAGAAAGGCCCAGACTCGGATAAGAGCTATTCCAAACCTACCACCCCATCCCCGCCGACAGTGCTCCGATTGGGTAACGAATGATAAGCACCAGTTTGGAGTATGAATGATACAATGCGGTTTAGATAGAAGGATGATATTATGCGATGTGTATTTTAATCTACCTACATAAGGGGTGGGAGGAAGGCTGCTGAAGACAGGGGCGTAGGCCGTAGGAAGACTTTTGTAAAGGAGGCGGCGAGACGCGAGTACATTTAAAGTCTGTCGAATTTTCATTTTGCGTGGCTCTAAGCTCTCATCTCGACGAAATTTTCAAGTTGTTTGTTCAAAAAGTTTTGGTGAATCTGTTTTTGAATTTGTTGCATCATTGGCCAAGAATTGTTGCCCAACCAGTATACCAGGACAGGTTACTTTTTATCGGGAGCGAACGTCTATTATCATATCAATGATTAGAATTATAAGATCATATCGACATCTCACAATTTGAGTATGAGTTCAGGTTTATATAAATACCCCAATACAATAAAATTTAGTTTTAATTCAAGATTTTAAAAAGTTTCTTAAGGGTTAACGTTTACAGCCAATTTTATAGGTGGTTACTGGTTACAGCTGATTACTTCGGTAATTTTGTATTCCTATCAGTTTAATAGTGACGTCATTCCATAGAAGGTTGCACATGTACTGAAGTACTAACACTACTTGAATGCCTGGAATATTTGTAAACGATTAAAAGTTTGATAATGACTGTGCTTGTAACTATTCAGTTCCTGACATCCAGTCTCGTTTGTCATTTGTTTAAACTTCTAATTCTTATTAATTTGTGCATAGGTATAAGTCAACATGGTACGAACCTACGAAAGAATGTTTGAAGCCGAAAGATGGAAACGTACAGCAGCATTCAATGTCCGTGGGGTTGTGGCCCTTATTTTACTTTTTCTAACCCTCTATGGAATAAGGGAGAGGGTGAGCGTCTCCTTCCCTGCTTCAGAGAGAAACTCAACATTTCATGTACCAGAAGGCACGATAGATCCCTTTCACTTTCAACGTGTAATTCAGAGGCACGTTGAAGAATTCAGGTCATTAATTCCACGTCCACACAACAGGCCATCATGTGAGTCCCAAATGTTTTACTTCGCAAACATTCACACTCGCTTCACGGCAATCCCTAAGTCAGGGAACAGTAACTGGAAAGAATCTCTGCTGATAGCTAATAAAGACATCGAACAAGAGAGCAGGACAGCGAAGGAGCTGGCACACAATCACAAATACGCTAACAACTACGTATTCTACGCCTTGAACCTGGAAGAAAACAGCGAAGTATTGAAAGGGGCATTCAGTTTCACAACCATCCGGAACCCTTGGACCAGGATGGTATCAGGGTACAACGACAAACTAGCACGTGCAAATGGCAATAGCCAGCACGTGGTATTCGGTCCAATTTGTAGGCAGATACTCTGGGAAATACGAGGAATCACTGAGAAAGAAGAGTTGGAAACCAGCTCACCCCCCACTTTTGAAGAGTTCCTGAGATGGCTGGTGAAGCACAAAGGCAATGTGAACGCCCATTTCAGCCCCCAAACTACCACCATGTGTCTGGCTAGCACCCCATATGACTACATTGTTCCACTGGAATACGCAGCTGACTTCAGTCCTCTCATTTGGAAGGGAATCAACTCCAACGTGTCACTCCACGGGGCGTATGATGGTGGGAATGCCACCACTCAGACCTCCACCGTGGAGGCTAAACAGTGGCTCAACCAAATTGGGACGGAGATCATTGATGAGCTTTATCAGATCTTCAGATATGACTTTGCAGTGGTAGGTTATACCAACTTTACCGATCCGACGTTCCCGTACCCTTTGAAAAAATAATGGACATAAGATCTTTCAATCATCATAGACTGCCTTGCATCCAAAGTTATGGGGACTTTGGCAGGTGTTCTTTCATGCACCACTGTGATGACGTCTGTTGGTAATATGCTCCCACAACACCCAATATACTCAAACTGTATCAGCCCGGCAATGCAGCCCATGGACCCCGGGCCCATCCGGGACAGCAGCCAAACCGCCACCGACCCAAAACACCAGTTACACCAGGTGCGCCTCAACACCCCATCCACCAAGCCAGCACATCCCGCAGCACCAAGCAATGTAGTTACATGGGTGTCCCATGTCTACAAAAGGATCAGCATACATATGGTGGTCTATTGTTGGCTGAACACTTGATGGTTGGACTGAAACTGGTAAGAAGCAGGTTGGATAAGTGCGGGTTGGATGGACACAACTTGGCTGGACACAAGAGGGTTAGACTGATTTGGATGGACTCGATCTGATATGCTTCTTTTATTCATAAAGGAGCAAAATTTAAATATTTTGTTTAAGTATTGGATTTTGTAAAATAATTTGTAAATATTTTGTACATAGCCGTGTAAATAGTTTGTAGATATTCTTTTAGTATGAATTTTTTAATTTAATGCGATATAATAAGACGCTTTCCTATTTGTTGCGTTGTTGATATTTTCTGTAGAGTATTATTACATATTTTCATGCCTTATAATTCAGGTACAAATGTGAACCATGTATATCTAAACATCCCAAGAAGTGGTAAGGCTTCTAATGTACATCATGTTTCATTTGGTTTAATACGACACGTGTGAGTTGGAGTCTTTCTGGTCTGATTTGTTCTGAGATGCCTTCTGGCATAATAAGGCTCGCACGCGGCCCGGCCCGCTTATTATACCACCGCGCCGCGCGGCAAGCCGGACAGTGAGATTGATTTCAAAGTTTTTATATACAAAAGGATCTCGCGCGTTCCTGTCAGTAGATGATTCCGCGAGGTGGATACAATTTGAGAAAATCCGCGCGCGCTCATTATAAACGAGTGAACTGGATCCAGTTGAGAAAATTTTCTCAATTCCTTGAAAGTGACTCCAACTGATAGAATAATGACTGAAAAGCTAATAAAAGTTTCCCTGGATGGCTTCTAAGAGTCTCAGTCATTTGGGCCCTTAAATGGGCGGAAAAAGGTCCAAAAAGGCCGAATTTTGAAACCCAAAAATCATTTCTATCGACTCAAATGTGTTTGTAGACATCCTAGGACACATTCTGCATAGTTTTTAGACCGGAAATTGCTAAAATTCGACCGTAAGGTGATGCACCCAAGTGAGAAAATGTGGGTACAGCTTGGGATAATAGGAAAATGGTTTTACACGTGTTTAAATGGTTAAAATGGTTGGAATATTATAGGAGAGCAAATACAGGTTGGTCTAGATGGTTTTAAGAGTAGCCTTGGTTACTTTAGAGCCTCCAATGGGAGAAAAATTTCCAAAAAGGGCCGAATTTTCAAATTTCCATCGATGCGCATAGCACAATGTGCAATGTGCATCGATAGAGGATGTCTCAATACATGTGCAATGCACATTTATTGAGACATCCTCTAGGAAGCTTCTGTGTGGTTTTAAGACCAAAATTACAGATATCTTAAGAAGCATTCTGTGTGGTTTTAAAACCGCAATTCACTTTTTTCTGCCCGTGAAATTTATTTATCCAAATGAGTAAATGGACTTGAGAAAATATGGATACACTTGAAGAAATGTTGAGAAACCGTTTTTTGCGTGTTCTAAAGCCTGAAAATGTTTACAAATGGTTGGAACATATTAGTATAGCTAATACGAGTTACCCTAGATTGTTTTTAGGAGTCTTGGTCACTTTTGGGCCCTACGATGGGCGAAAAAGGCCCAAAAAGGTCGAATTTTAAAATTGCCCAAATTTCATTTCTAACGACTCAAATGTATTTGTAGAATTCACTCATTTCCGCCCGTGAGGATTTGTTTCCAATTGATAAAATCAACGTGTTTGATGATTGGAGGACAAGCGTTGTCCCACCTTCTCCCAGCCCATAAAAAAGATTGCTATGATTGACTATGATTGACTTACCACAATAAATTAGATTAAGTTGATATTTCATATATCTTCGGAGAAATTTGGTAGCGTTATCAGATCACACAGTTCAGGTTTCTTCCACTCCTTTACTTCGTCACAGCCAGATGGAGTCTCATCACGCAGGAAGGTTCTACCCTTAGGTGATCATTGCAATCATTGCATGCGGCATATGGCAAGGTGGGGACATTCCAATCATCAGTATCAAGACCATGATGGGATACGTGATGCTGACGTAGTGACGTATCTAGAAGCAGGGGTTTAGTATATATATATACAGCTGCTGCACTGAATCATTGCTCTCATTTTAACTCAGTAATATCATCAGAGCATTTTACAGTGTTTTTCAACACTTACCACTTTATTTCCTTTCAGTGTTTGACGCTAATCTCTAGCTCACACTTACTACCTTCAGTGTTTGACGCTAATCTCTAGCTCACACTTACTACCTTCAGTGTTTGACGCTAATCTCTAGCTCACACTTACTACCTTCAGTGTTTGACGCTAATCTCTAGCTCACACTTACTACCTTCAGTGTTTGACGCTAATCTCTAGCTCACACTTACTACCTTCAGTGTTTGACGCTAACCTCTAGCTCAAACTTACTACCTTCAGTGTTTGACGCTAATCTCTAGCTCAACACGTACTACCCTCAGTGTTTGACTCCGTGGTTGAGATTTTGCTCCCCATCAGTTTTAGTGGAGGATTCCATAATTTCACTCAGTTTTTGATTGGGAGTCCTTACTCCCAACTTCCCAATCATCATGGATGATTCATTAAAAACATCCTATTGCCAGCTGATAAGTAGTGAGCAGTTAATTGGCGACTACTTCGGTATCTATGTCCACAAGTTAGGGGACCCACTTCCTCCCCTATCATGTACATACTCAGAAGATTTTACTGTATGTAGCTCTGTTGTGCTGCAGCTAGACTGCGGGTCTTGGGTTTTCATCATAAATGCAAAAAACCGACCCAGAGAACATTACGTTAACCTGTTTTGCTCCAACAGGGTAAACTTCACTTACCCTCTACCTGATAACATCAAGGTATTGATCAGACACTTTTTCCCGAGTAAGCAAACAGTAAATGTATTTTCTAGCAATACTGGCGTGGATACCGATGGTTCTCAACCTTTATGGCACGTCGCTATTTAACCGAATGATAAACTCTGCTAAGCTAGCACAGGAAGATGTTTATGATTCAGTGGTTAGTGCATTCAAACAGTCTGTGTCGGATAAGAGAGTCGTTCGGTTTACTGACAATGAAATGTACTCAGTATTTATTCAGTTGAAGTGTTCATTGACGAGGAAATGGTTACTTACAGGGCCAATAGGTCCAAGAAGCTTCAACGTGATATTCCAATATCATCATTATTTATGTCGATCATTATTTATGATATAGTGAAGTAAATGTTCGAACTCAAAATTACCACAAATATAACCGCTACGACAAAAGGCAAAATGCATTATAATATTCGCAAAGCAAGTAGGCATAGTGAATGATGAGGTGTTATTTAAAAGCTGTCCATTAGTTCTGATCCCAGGAATAGGGAGGAAGGGGCGTCTGAAACTCTACTGATATCAAATGCAATATGAGTAAACTGCTAATAATGCACACCATATATTGGCATACTACCATGCATGTCATACTAGTATTCATACCCACCACCCACTAGGAGATGTGTGTCTCAGTCCAACACACTCACTCTGTTACTCCTGTAAAGCTGTAACAAAGCATGTATTACATACAACTAGTACATACCCCTAGAACTTGCCCATAATGCAATCGTTCAAAGAAATTCCACATCGCTGGAGGCAGCGTAAATGTGTCTGAACACTGCCATTTTGTATGCACTATGGAGTCATGCTGGTTCAATTATATTGCATGACGTAACAGACCATTTGGTATCAAAGCAGATAATGAAAAGACGCTCCTTCACAAAGTTACGTTCACATGGGAGCCATTCAAACTTTTAATGTTTTAATACACGGAACTGTGTATTACTGTATTAATAAAAGTATTGTAAGGTTCCCTCAGTTTTCACATCCATATTATGTTTATGCATTCTTATATTCTGCTCACCCTAACACGAGCGATAGATTCTCATAAAGCCTCATACAAGGGACATTCATTATGCATGTGGGAATTTCACGTTTATCTGACGAATGAAGCACGGCAGGACTGTACGAGTGAGGTATCAGTTAGCTGGCTTGATACCTCCAGGTTCCAGCGATTCGCTCAGCTGGACCTTTTTCTGGAATTTTTTCAGAGGATACCCCTCACTTTTAGAAGTTTGGTCACAAGCCAGAGAACTTGTGATTAATTGGTACAGCATGTCCCAGGGATTCTGTTCTGACTGAGAGTGTCTCCAACCTTAATTTACCTAACGTATCTTAGGTCACTGTACACACTAATTGGGGTGTGGTTAACTCGTTTGTTCGTAGCAGTACCAACGGACTTATGACGGTCAGATGCTACAATTATACGACATATGCCTCACTACGTCAGAACAGAGTTAACTACTCACTAGTCAGTAGAAGGTTACCATAACCTTCTGAAAGGCTGTGCTTCTGATGAACACCAACTCTCACATTTACAAAGGGAAGATTTGTCATTTAATAATTATGTGAATGGAACCTTTTACGATTTTAGCCATTTTTTCCCTCCCCATTGGCCTTTTTGTGAATACAAAAAGGCAAATGAGAGGGTTAGCAGAGATCGTGTTTGGGAAGGTGAGAAATAGGATATGTGCATAGCAGGTCCAGATTTGCAATACAACTACTGTAATTTCTGGAAAGTGCCCGGAAAGTCCGAGGGAGATATGTCCACAAAATTTGAGGGAGATGTCCACAAATTTGAGGGAGATGTCCACATATTTGAGGGAGATTTCGTCAACATGAACAATGGTACCATCAGGTGGAGTCGCGTAGCAACCTTAATTGCGCGCGCAGTTGCGCGCAATTCACTCCGCAAGATCAGGATGGATGTACATATCGAACAGTTTTGTGCGCGGCGCTGCGGCTCATCATCATGATGATCATCATGCGTTGCGCGCTCATGTTAAGCTTTAGTTAGCCTATCAAATTTTAGCGAAAATTCAAGCGCCGAGTCGACACTTTACCAATGTTTGAAATTCTAGCAATTTTGAACAATTTATGGTGGAAAAACAAATTACTGTATCATGAAATTGTAATTGTATATCATGAAATTCGTAGGATGTTACCCTACCCACGCGCGCGGCGCAACGTTCCACATTTGGACGTCACTTTTGATAGCCATCCAGTCAGAAGAAATAGACGTAGACGGGCAACGTCCGTCGACATGAAATTGAATCATCAATGCTATAGTAATAGTTGCTTGCGTGAAAACCATGGCAAACTACGGAGTTTATGAAATAAATAACTTCGTGAAATAATGCAATTGCGTTGTTAAAAAAGCTCATCAACGTGGATCGTCGGATCGAAGCTGCCCATGTCCCAAATGCATTTAGAATTGCGCGTTTCTATTAATATTTTCTTCAAGCTCGGGGGAGGGAAATTAAGCGCCCACAAATGGGTAACGGGCGCAATTCTTGTTGGTACCTTAAAAGAAGTTTCAGGAACACTCCATGCTCTAGACCTGTACGAGACTTGCATGAGTCAACTTTTGACCCCTCTAGACGGATAGGCCCACGCACAGCTGTGCCTGTAACACGAAACATTGTGACAAATGTGAAGTTGCTTAACCCGGTCACATGACCTGTCAGAGGAGTCACGTGATCAGTGGGGAAGTCACGTGGCATCTGTCACAGCAACTTCTCCGAGACACAGATTCCTGGAATTGTGCCATGGCATTATAATAACAGAGCGCATACATATAACCCTGGCACGGTGCCGAGATAAATAATATCTGACAGGGGGAATATGACAGGAATATACCCATTATCCCTATCTTGGTGACATACTTCTGAGGGGGTGTATGTGATGGCTATTACCAACATCTGCTACTTCTCAACAGCCACAAGATTCTCAACAACACTACTCCCTCAGTTTACGGGAAGTTGAACTTCCCTCCTCCTGAACTATTACCAACATCTGCTACAGTACTTCTCACTAGCCACAACATTCTCCCGCAATAACACTACTCCCTCAGTTTATGGGAAATTGAACTTCCCTCCTCCTGGACCGAGAGTGCTAGATTTTCAACATTTATTGGATCCTAATTATACCATAAATCACGCCTAAAGAAATGCAATAATTAATCAATGCCATTTAGTAAAACTTTACAAAGAATGTGACTATGATGTAGTGAGGGGGATGCTACGACACTTCTTTTGCACTGGACGGATGATCCTCCAACGAACATTGGTTTCAAGTGTCAACTACCACCAAAGGACGATTTGTATATTTGAGTCTCACAAACCTTGCAGGTTGTAAAAGAATGGCTGACCAAACGTGAATCTCAGAAACAAGGAAATGACATTGCGGAACCAGTTTAAACGTTTATTAAATAAGCTTTGATGGACCAATTCATCAGAACACCAACTTTCCTTGACACCAGTTCAACTTGACACAGGGTAGGGCTTTTTCTTTTCAAGGCCCATCCTCAAGCCCAATAGCCCATCTTATTATTTTATTAAATTAATAGCAGGCCCGTTGGGCCTGCAAATACACAGCTCACTCGGCGCTGCTACGCAGCACCTCGTTCGCAAATTTGAAACACTGCAACTCAAGTTTATTGAATACTTTTTACCGCATCCAAGAACTCTAATCAAGTCAAAAGATACGGAGCATTAAACAGAAATGAATGCGGCAAGACCAAATAATAAGCTGTCTAATCGTTTATGAAGGAGCAGAATTTACCATTATTCGTTGGTTACTTTTAGTAATGCTGGACCGTGCAAGTTTTGATTATTATAATTTGCTCTTGTATGATATAGTTCAATCTGAAAATTAAAAACGAGTATCGTACTCATAGTGAACGTTGAATCAAAGCATTGATTCACGCCAAAATCTCAATGCGCTTATGCCCAAATTAGATTCAATTTGATTTTGCTTTTGTTCAATCTTAGATTGCTCTAAATTCACATTTTTCTGTTACCATCAACTCAGCATTAATTCAAATCGACCGACGTCTGTCTCAGATTTATGAAGAGATGCTATCAGAAACATCCTCCACGATGCAAGCCATAAGGTCGTCCTCTGTCTACAGATCTTGAATTTTAAACGAAAAACAGTAAACACGCCGTTCTTTCAAACGTTAAAATGCAGCAGTCAACAACGTATCAGAAAGCACTCGCATAGAACTGATCATAATCTGCACGTGCAGAATATCTGTATCCATAGCAACGGCGCGACTTAGCCCAGATTAGCCTTCCTTTCTCTTGATATTTTCTTGGCAAGCTCAAATTTTAATTGTGTACGGCGGCACAGACAGACATAATTCACGTGCTCTTACGAAATTATAATTAAGACTAGCAGGCCCGTTGTGCCTGCAAATACACAGCTCGCAAATTTCAACCAATGCAATTCAAATCAACTCAAATTTTTTTACCGCATCAAAAAACTCCGATCCGTTCAAAAGTTATATTAGAGATCGCGCAACGTAATCAAAACACCGTTAACAGAAATGAGCGCGCGCGCAATTCTCCGTGCACGTGTCACCATGGTAACCCGCACAAATCGTAATGCGCGCGCGTTCCGAAGATGTTTCCGCCGTTACGTACAAACAGAAAAACAGAGGTTGCCAAATTATATTAGAGACTAGCAGGCCCGTTGGGCCTGCTAATACACAGCTCACTCGGCGCTGCTACGCAGCACCTCGTTCGCAAAATTAAAATCAACTAAATACTATTTACCGCACCAAAAAATTCCAAACAGATCAAGAAGTTACGGAGCAACGAAATGAAAACAGCACTCAACAGATAAAGTCTCAGTATCCGATTTGTTGCTTCTTTGATGTTTCAACACTCGTCAACTTTTCCGCTGAATCATGTTTTTTACCGCATCAAAAAACTCCGATCCGTTCAAAAGTTATATTGAGATCGCGCAACGTAATCAAAACACCATTAACAGAAATGAGCGCGCGCGCAATTCTCCGTGCACGTGTCACCATGGTTACCCGCACAAATCGTAATGCGCGCGCGTTCCGAAGATGTTTCCGCCGTTACGACAAACAACAGAGGTTGCGAAATTATATTAGTGATTAGATGCTGGGCGTGTCTGTTCAAGCCTCTGAGACAGACACGCCCAACAGAGATCTACTGGAAATGCTTACTCGAAGTGGATAAATCTGGTCTCAAATTGATACCAGTATCTACTACATACCATACATTGGATAAGTTAACCAAATGACCTTGACACCAGTTCGCACTGAAAGCAGCACTCTTTCACTAATATATCATGAAGTATGAATATCGTCAGTGAGTTTACTTACTGCATTGTTCTTCGTCAGACCAGTCTTCACAATCAGGTGTTTTGTCACACTTGAAGAAGAGCGGGATACAGACCCCGTCCTTACATTGCCACTCCTCGTCACTGCACGTTACATCTGCAATAGGGTTAGGTGATGGAAGGTGCTGGGTGAGATGCAATTAGGGGTAGATAGGGGCAACGCCCAAAATCTCCTATGAACCCTGAAAAATTACAACCCGTTTTAACTTTTTTATATCCACTCAGGGGTTTAGCGTGGTTAAAACCTGTGTGTACAAAATAAAAATGTGCGGTATTTCATGGATAAAAGGCCCGGAATTCCCAAAAAATGGTACCATTTTAGAAATCTGCCAAATTTCTACAGTAAAAGAAGAAACGATTAAAATTGTATATGGTACCATTTTGGGAATAGGCAATTTTATTTCGACACGGTTTTTTAATTTATTAGGTACCCTTTTAGATAATAATAATAACAACATGATTATATCTTAAATGTATAATGCTTTTAAACAGTCAGTCACGTTCTTCAGGGATATTTTACAGTGTAGCAGACAGTTCTGTACGATCAAAGAAAATGAATTAATTTATTAATTGTGTATTTCGGCCTTTTAAGGCAGTCAACACAAATTGCGGTAGTCTGTGTCTCTGTAATCATACAAGGGTGGCGGAGTTGGAAATAATGAAAACAGGGCACTTATTTGGAAGCATTATTAAACGTTGCCATCAAGCTATTCTGAGAAGTAGTAGATTGTGGAAATGGGCGATTTAGTGTATTTGTTCGCTCAAATTGTGCATAATATTTTAACTGCAACACAGGCTGCTTATAAAACACTAGTTTTCCTGTGTCAGTATCACGAAAACTCAATACATTTTGTAAGGTCACAATTTGTAAGTTGAAAACAAAGTACCAAGTAGGTATTATGTAAGCCATTTAAAGGAGATTAGAAGGCAATTAAATTCGAGGACTATGCAACTTAGTTGTTTCCTCCAAGTTACAACACATTTTACACAACTAATTTCACCCCTTCTCCAGGGATATAATGAGCTGCGTCGAATCAAAAAGTCGGTGGATTGCCGTGTACTCAGCCAGACATCCTACACTATGCGTATATTACGGGCAGTAACCACGGACACAGATATAAACACAGCTAACTTTTAACTGATACTCATGACCTCTCTAAGACTGTAACGTTGTTTTAAACCATGGCAGTGTAGGGCCGTGTAACCTGGCAGCTGGTAAACAAGTCTAGGTATCCAGCACTGGTATCCAATGGCAGTCCTTGGATACATGCCAAGGTCTGCGGCCAGAGTGACGTTACTATTCGTGAAGATTGGTCAAAGTAAATGATATCCATAAGATCATAGCTGATGCGTCTTGGTGAGAGGCAAAAATATGAGGAAGTTTTAAAATTCTAAGATATGAGTCACATACATCTTACAGCAGGAAACTGGAGATAATAAAAACAGGCTGGAGAGTAGACAAAGTATGAGGTAACACATTTCCAAGTTAATACAACACGACTAGTAGGAAGTTCTGATGTAAAACATTTCATTGTGGGCCACTTAAACGGGGTTTGTTTGTTTTACGATGTAAAATATCTGACCTGGGAGGCAGAAGGTCTCATCCTCGCCATCATCACACTCGGGAGTTCCATCACACAGCCAGGACAGCATGATGCACATCCCATCACTGCACTCGAACTGGTGGGCTTCACAACCATCTGGAGGTATGCAATTATTGTTAAACTGCCTTGAAATGCAGAGTTTGAGTTTCATCAACAAGGAAAATTTGAAAGAAGAATTTAACATTATTTAAATCTATCATCCTGGTTCAAATTATGCTAACAAATGCTTCTCATAATACATAAATTGATGCCTGATGATATGGGTGATTCCCATATGACATAACATAAATGAATATGTCACTCACAAGCTTCTTACGTTAAGGGGGCGGGGGTCCAATGTCAATCTTTAGGGTTTTGTTGATAGAGCAGAATGCCAGCTACCAGTCGGTTTTTTACCCCATGAAAAAATACTGTTCCTAGTCGAACTTTTGAATTTTTCAAAACATGTGTTCGCCTGTAATCGAGCCAATTTTTGATTCAGGCCTCATAAGTGAAATTATCGATTTTTGAAAATCGAAAATCACTATTTGTGATCATTTTCGGGACAGGAGCAAACTTTGAAACTTCATATTTTTTCATGTGGTGAAAACCTACTGGTAACTGGCGTTTTGCTTTAGCAGAAACATTAAAAACCTGAAATCGACCTTGGAGCCCCTTGTCCCCCTTGGTGACTTTGTTATTACGTTTTTTTGTTTGTTGAAACAATGAAAAAAATATGAATTCTGCATGCTTACTGAGCTGACATTTATTTGATCATGTTATAAGCATCTTATTTTGATTTCGGAAAGATCACTCGGAAAGTATATAAAAAACAATTAATTTCAAGTAGCTGTCTGAGACCACAACTATAGTTGGTACCTACCATGGTACCTACTACCGTAGATCAGGGGCGTAGCCAGGGGGGAGGCGACACAGGCGGCTGCCTCCCCCTTTTTGGACAGACAATATGATAATTTTGTTAATTTTGTTGAGATGAGAGCTTTGAGTCAAGCAAAATAAAACATTTAACAGGTTGTGAATGTAACTCGCCGCCCCCTTTTCAAAAATCTAGCTACGCCCCTGCCGTAGATACCAATTAGTAACAACATTCCAATTAGTAACAGCATATTTGAGTTTGCTTTCAATTGGCTTGATCATAGACCATTGTTCCAGTCTTTTTCGAGAAATTCGGGAAAGACTGCACATGAAGTGTGAATTATGATTCAATAGATAAATAAGTTTCTAGTTGAAATTACTTTATCTACCCTATCTAACGCCTCCAAACTGCCATCCTAGTGAATCTCACACAGTAGCCACTTAGAATCAACTCCTCACCTTGCTTAACATATGACAACTGGCTTCACATTTTCTGTTGCGGTTCACACAATAGCCCCAGCAAGTGTGATTCCTATGCCCCAGACTATGTAATAATTGGCTACAGTACATGTAAAATTACGCTTTGGGATAATTGTTGACCATTATACATATTAGTCTATAAACCTTGCCCATTGAAACCATTTTAACCACTTTAAGGCAACAATTAATTAACTATTCCATCCCATATTTTATGATATTGAATTATTCAATGTTTTGAAGAGGCGGAATATACTGCAGCGGGTACAAAATATTTAGGATAAGTATTGACATACCATGATAAGAACCACGTACTTGTTCAAACTAATAAGTACCCACTGCTGTAGGTACTGACTTTAGGACAAGTACCATGGTATACACAGTGGTAGGTGCCAACTAGTTGGGGTCTTAGCTGTTTCTACAATTGTTTGTTTGCACCTGTCCATGGGGCCAGGACTGGACAATAAACTGCCATGCTGCAAGAGCATTAAATCAGTATGTATGATATCCTATTGGTGCACAATGTCATAATTATATCAAAAGAATTTTGAGTTGGACTTAAACTTACCAGTGATTCCCTCTCTAAAGAGTATTGTTCCGATGAAGACCTGTAAAGAAAGAAATTTGTGTGCAATGAAGGTACACATGTACTCCATAGAGCCATAGGTACAACATAGGATTATTTCAAATATAATCAATTTTACAATCTGCACACTAAGTTCAAGTGGACAGAGAAAGCTCTAATAAAATACTATGATATGAGAAGCACGCATCACATAAGTGCCTTTTTTGATAAAAGCTTTAGTATCAGCAATGTCACTTAATTTGAACTTTTACAAACAAAACTAAATTCACCACAACTATTGCCTAGTTGAATGGTGTACTCACATAAACAAGTATATATGGCTTTGCAGGCATGTTGACAATGTTTCTGCAAGCCTATATTTTCTTCCTTGGGAAGTATCTAAACCTAGTAACCTACTGCAATAATTTTATGTTATTCATATTATTGATAATAGGGGACCGTTCACATATTACGTAATCAATTTTTGGCCATTTTCAACCCCCCTCCCCCCCTAGTAATCAAACGTAATCAAAGCCCAACCCCCCTCTCTCGAGGAGAATATTACGTTATCATGGGTTAACCCCCCCCCACCTTTTTGAGTTGAAAATGAGGAAAATGTACGGTTATATACTTTAAAAATGATTATGTTTCAACTTTGGAAAAATTTATGAGAATATTGAGGTAAGTTTTTAAAATGGTGCTGAAAAATGGTAGCGCAGGTTGGCTTTCTGTAGAAAATTTTATACAAAAATACCGAGAATTTCTGGCAAAAAAATATGTCAAAAATTGTGTCAAAAATTGTAAATTTTGATTACGTATAATCAACCACCAAAACACCCTCACCCCTCCCCCTCCTTCCTCCCCATAATCAAATGTAATCATTTGAAAACTCCCACCCCCTCCCCCTAGGTGATTACGTAATATGTGAACGATCCCTAGCTAGAGACTCAATTCGATTCAATAACAATGTTTTACAACACAGAAACCAAAATATATTTTTCCTTTTGCTTTTACTAGAGTAGCCAGCTGCAGATGTGTATGCATTTCATTGCCCAGAATTTTTGACCGTTCCAGGTTGTTTTTCAGGCAATTCTGGACCAGAATCATCTAGGTACATAAAATGTATCGCTATTCACATGCCTGTGGGGCCACGCCCATACCACGCCCTTATGCGCATATGAGTAAATTCATATCTCGGCCCAGGAAGGTCGTAGAGACTTCGTTTTTAGCTCAAAACGAACCATAATGGCCATGTTTATATTCGACTTGTTAATAAACATATGCCCTAAAATGCTCAGAAAGAAAGTTAGGGACGAAAAACTGATTTTTGGACCATACGCAAGCCATGTTTTTGATGATTATTGTATCTCGGCCCAAGATGGTCTGACAGACTTTGTTTTTAGCTCAATAGAACCACAATGGCCACGTTTATATACAATTTGTCAATCGAAATATGCTCAAAAGTTCCCAGAAGTACAGTAATGGGCCAAAAACTGGAATTTCAACCATGCGTGGGACATTTATCAAAGGATATATCGAATTTGAACTGCCACAAGGACACGTTTTTAGGTTAGTATTTCTGACAAATTCAAAAATTTTAAAACTGACCTGTTGTGATCTAGAAACAGTTGGGGACTTCAATAGATTTTTCATCTGCAATCTGTAGAACTAATAATATTGAAATAATTCAACTTTTTTACTACTTATTTTAATAGTTCAAAAGAACTAAATTTCTACATGGCTTCCATAATCAGCAATTCGTCAGTACACTCAGTGACGAATTTCAGTTACACATTTTGATACATAATCAGTTTTATTGATGGTTGTTCTTGACTCACTAAAGTTGCAAATACCACCATAGACTGACCAAACGTCAATCAAGTGACAAGGATCAGGACAGAATAGTCATATTCCACTTTCAAATTTGGTGACTCTGGTCAGCATGATGGTCAAAGTTTTGTCTTACATGAGATGAGATTGAAAGCTTCTAAAAATAAAATCGAGAATATCTGGGCAGTTTAAAGTTAATGGCCCATATGCAGAAGTTAATGATTTCCCTTGAAAAATGACCTTTTCTCTTGAAACTGGTAGCAACTCCTGGAGAATTTAGGGTGTTTGAACTCAAAATTATGGTTTCTTGGCACCAAGGCACCAATGCTTGTGTGAACAAGACATCTCGAGATCAGAAATATGCTTGCAGTACCGAAGTAGAGCGTCAAGAAGACGTGTAGTAAAACGTAGTGTGTTTTTGGGGATTTGCTTTTAAAAATCAGGGAATCCTTTATAATAGAAAAGGAAACCCTTAAAAATAGAGCTGGGGATCCCTCAGCAAAACCACTTATTTTTAAGGGATTCCCCATGCTTTCCCTTAGGATTGACCATACATTTCGGGTTAGGAGGGTAACTGAGGAGTGTGATAGGCTTACTTATACTTAGGGGTGTGATAGGCTAACTTAGGGGTGTGATAGGCTTACTTAGGAGCGCGATAGTCTTACTTAATACTTTAATAGGGGTGTGATAGGCTTACTTAGAGATGTGATAGGCTTACTTAGGGCCAGGGGTGTGATAGGCTTACTTAGGAGTGTGATAGGCTTCCGTAGGGGTATGATAGGCTTATTTAGGTGTGTGTGTGTGATAGGCTTACTAAGGGGTGTGATAGGCTTACTTAGGGGTGTGATAGGCTTACATAGGAGTGTGGTAGACTTACTTAGAAGTGTGATAGCCTTACTTAATAGGGATGTGATAGGCTTACTTTGGGGTGTGATAGGCTTACTTTGGGGTGTGATAGGCTTCCGTAGGGGTATGATAGGCTTATTTAGGTGTGTGTGATAGGCTTACTAAGGGGTGTGATAGGCTTACTTAGGGGTGTGATAGGCTTACATAGGAGTGTGGTAGGCTTACTTAGGAGTGTGATAGCCTTACTTAATAGGGGTGTGATAGGCTTACTTTGGGGTGTGATAGGCTTACTGAAGGGTGTGATAGGCTTACTTAGGGGTGTGATAGGCTTACTTAGGTGTGTGGTAGGCTTACTTAGGAGTGTGATAGGCTTATTTAGGGGTGTGATAGGCTAACTTAGGTGTGTGAAAGGCTTACTTAGGAGTGTGATAGGCTTACTTAGGAGTGTGATAGCCTTACTTAATAGGGGTGTGATAGGCTTACTTTGGGGTGTGATAGGCTTACTTAGGGTTGTGATAGGCTTACTTAGGGGTGTGATAGGCTTACTTAGGGGTGTGTAAGGCTAACGTAAGGGTGTGATAGGCTTACTTAGGGGTGTGATAGGCTAACTTAGGGGTCTGATAGGCTTAGTTAGTAGTGTGATAGACTTACTTAGGAGTGTGATAGCCTGACTTAATATAGGTGTGATAGGCTTACTTTGGGGTGTGACAGGCTTATTTAGGAGAGTGATAGCCGATAGGCTTAAATAGAGGTGTGATAGGCTTACTTAGGGTTGTGATAGGCTTACTTAGGGGTGTGATAGGCTTACTTAGGGGTGTGATAGGCTAACTTAGGGGTGTGATAGGCTTACTTAGGGGTGTGATAGGCTAACTTAGGGGTCTGATAGGCTTAGTTAGCAGTGTGATAGACTTAATTAGGAGTGTCATAGCCTGACTTAAAATAGGTGTGATAGGCTTACTTTGGGGTGTGATAGGCTTACTAAGGGGTGTGATAGGCTTACATAGGAGTGTGGTCGGCTTACTTAGGGATGTGGTTATATTTATTTTATTTTTTGCATTTTACTGTTTTCCTACCAACTTTTGGGTCACGGTTGATTGCTTATCATAATTCAGCACTTCCATACTGTAGTATATAGATAAAAATATACAAATCATCAAGGAAGATTGTGCAATTTACATTGTTACACTGTGGAGCGTGAGCTTTGATTGAATGCACAAAAACATGATTCCCAGTCTTCGCATATACTCTTAAGCTAATTTTGAGCAGGTACATCCATACAAAAATCCTCTGATACATGTCCCACGCGTGGTTGAAATTCCAGTTTTTGGCCCATTACTGTACTTCTGGGAACTTTTGAGCATATTTCGATTGACAAATTGTATATAAACGTGGTCATTGTGGTTCTATTGAGCTAAAAACAAAGTCTGTACGACCATCTTGGGCCGAGATACATTAATCATCAAATACATGACTCGCGTATGGTCCAAAAATCAGTTTTTCGTCCATAACTTTCTTTCTGAGCATTTTAGGGCATATGTTTATTAACAAGTCGAATATAAACATGGCCATTGCGGTTCGTTTGAGCTAAAAACGAAGTCTCTACGACCTTCCTGGGCCGAGATATGAATTTTACTCATATGCGCATAAGGGCGTGGCATGGGCGTGGCCCCACAGGCATGTGAATAGCGATACATTTTATGTACCTAGATGATTCTGGTCCAGAATTGCCTGAAAAACAACCTGGAACGGTCAAAAATTCTGGGCAATGAAATGCATACACATCTGCAGCTGGCTACTAGAGTATTTGTAAAGAAAAAGCTTTTAGGACATGCTGAAGGCTTGCACCGTGCAAATTTTAATCTGTTAATGGGGCCTTCAAAAGAATAAAAAGTATGGGTATATAAAAACATATTATTGTCAGAGTGCACTTATTCAAATCATAAAGAGTGCACTATTCTTTTAAACAGTAACAATACAAAATGTAAAACAAATGTTTTGCATGCCACTTCCTATGCCACTTCATAAGCCACTTCACATTTTCAATGTTGCAAGAGGTAGGTATTGGACTGATGATGCCTACACACCACTCATCTTGGTGTGACACATTTGGATCTGGCTGTTCTTGCTTAGTATCTCTCAAGGAATCATCTTAAAGTTGAAGTCCAGAGTTGGAGAAAAGTCTTGTATATTGAGGTGTTTTAAATGATTGATTCTTTAATTGTAAATCATATAAAAAGCTCTCACAATTTAAACACCCCAAAAGCTGAGGTAGGTATTGGACTGAAGATGCCTGCACACCACTCATCTTGGTGTGACTCATTAAGATCCTGCTGCTCTCCACATTGCATTACCTAAAGGGATCATGTTGGTGTTCAAGTACAGAGTTGGAGAAAAGTCTTGCAGCAATTGATGTCTTGAAGAAAGATTTCTTTTTAATTCAAATATATTTCAACCCTGATTTTCAGGAGAAGCATCTCTCAAGATGGAGTATTGGATCAGGATACATGCCACTTGCATTAATTTTTTTATTGATGTGCAACGTGAAAGGTCACAAATAACCTGGATCCATCCACCGGTCCTCTACTTCTCTTTATTCAGTGTGTTGCTTAATTTCTTGATGCTTGGAGTAAAGACAAAGACCATAGAGCAAGTTTCAGTTTCATTCAGGCAGGTGGTCACTGCACTTGACTGTGCTATACCCTGGTACCAGGGGGTGACTGCTGGGGGGGGCCTACCTCATAAAAAACTCTTGCAATTTAAACACCCCAAAACCTGAAGTAGGTATTGGACTGAAGATGCCTGCACACCACTCATCTTGGTGTGACTCACTTGGATCCTACTTCTCTACACATTGTACTACCTAAAGGGGTCATGGTGTTCAAGTACCGAGTTGGAGAAAAGTCTTGCAGATTGATGTCTTGAAGAAAGATTTCTTTTTGATTCAATATATTCCAAAAATATGATCGAAAATTTGAAGATTTCAAACTGTTTGGTGAAATTTAGATATGTTTGAATTCAATTCAATTTAAAAGGTTTTACTCAAATTTCAATCTAATAGCTGAAGCAGGAAGTGAAGGGAATTGAAAAATTTAAGCATTAATTAATTAATTTATCTAATACGCTCCTAATTGTGAGCCCAAAGAGCAGTATCAGTCATGCAAAAAAAATAAACACATCTAAAAAACTACATTTTAAGACATCATTTAATGAGCTGTCTGACCCTTTCAAACCTAAAACATGCAACTTATGCAATTACAAAATAATAAATTCTTAAATTAGCTTAATAATTTTAAAACATTGGAAAGTTATGACCATAAATGCAAGGTCAAATAACTAATGAAAATTATGAATTAACTTATTCAATACTATCTATACACAGAAAATTATCATCAAAATCTGATTGGGCACATATATGTTTTACAAGAGAATTGAAGCTATTTTTAACCTTCTTATCTTCACTGAACAAAAGTTTGAGATAGAAATTGACTCCCCATGAATGAAGTTCCATTGTTTGTGAGCGCAACATTGTGACATTGTCATCATAAACTGTGCATTCAAACAGTTTATGGAAAGGTGAGTCAGGTAGTACCCCACACTCCAAACAAATTGGTATGTGAACTGATCTGTTGTAGTTCAACACTGAAAAACTAAAATCCTGAAATCTTAAACAATGTCCATGAACAAAGTCCAATGCATTAGTAGTGAAGAATCTTGAACAACCCTTTGACAAAAGTGGGAATTTTAGGTGACTGGAGATGGAAACAATGTCTTTGACTCTATCTATAACATCTGAATGAGGCTCGATTGAATAGGGGTCGTTTTTTACAATAAGATGAACATCTCTTTTGATATACCTATCCCACAAATGGCATCTGTATTCATGAATTTCGTTTTCGTTGTAATATAAAGCATTGGTTGGGATTTCAATGAGTGAAATGGCATGAGTTGATTTTGACACAGTGAATGATTTGTCAGGATTGGCTGACTTTTGCCTCATGATCATCATCCATTGTAGAAATTTCTTCAAATCTGTCACTTGATGATAATATTGACTGTTAGGAAAAGATTCTATTTGAAGTAAAAGAGAAGTTACAGAGTCGTGCTGGGCCAGAGCTTTTAGAATGAACTTGTTAGTAATCTCCTGGACAAGGATTTCAAGGGGTGGAATTCCTGTGAGAATTTCACCCAGCATTTTTGAAAAATGGAACTGAGATCCTGTTATTTTGAGTATTGCTCTGGCAAAAAGATCCTTAAATTTGTCAATTCTTTTTTGTAACCATATAGGAGCAGCATAAAGAATCTTTGTGAGAACAACAGTCTTAAAGAGCAATTGAAGACTTACAGAATTCAATCCTCTCTTGCGAGATGTATTGCAAGACATTTTGTTCCAGGCATACCAACAGTTTCTAAGTACTAAATTAGCATGATTGACAAAAGTTAAATCCTCATCAATGGTAACACCAAGAACTTTGCTCTTTTGGACATAACTTAGGGTTTCACCACCCATTTTGATAGTTGGTATGATGTTGCCTTGTGCATCAGCCTCTTTTACTGCTCTTGTTTTTAGCACTACGATCTCTGTTTTGTGTTCATTACAGTTAACAATCAATCGCCATTTGGTGCACCAATCATAGATATAGTCACAGACTTTCTGCATTAATGTCACACACTCTGAGATAGTCTTTGCCACAACAAACACACTGCCATCATCTGCATACTTGAAACAATTGGTGGATTCCCTGATATCATTTGGCATGTTTCCAGTTTTCAGTAGATCTGCAATATAAATTATGAACAGCAGGGGCGAAAGAACAGCTCCCTGAGGTAGACCAAATAGCTTACAAAGTCTTGAAACACCAACATACGAATTTACTTTGAGTTTAATTGTCCTTTTTGTCAACATTGCAAATAACAACCTTAAAATTGATCCTTGAATTCCAATTTTGTAGAGCTTGTTTATCAAGCATGGAATTGAAATGCTATCAAAAGCTTTTTCAAAATCGATAAACAATATGAATGCTTCCATTTTCTGTCGTTTTGCTTCCTCAAGTGAAGATACCATTTTGTATAGATATCGAGAAGTGTTACGGTTGGGCATGAAACCTTCTTGGTTATCATCAATAGTATCCTCCATATTGCAGAAGTTACGAATACGCTTCTCTAATATCCTTTCAAATATCTTGCCAACATATGGAGAGATAGTAAGTGGTCTATATGAACTTGGGAGTAAGTATGATGTCTTATTTGCTTTCCTGATGAATGTCACTAGGGAGCTGGACCAAGGCCATGTACCTGACTCTAAACATTTGTTGAACATCTTAACAAGAAATTCAAGGCTGCCAAAACCTAAGCATTTAAGCATTTTTGGGTGTATATCATGTCCATCTTTTGATTTGTTGCAGCTGTTTTGTGCTTTGATAGATTGCTGAACTTCAGATAACACAATTTTCTCATTCAAGATAACTTTATCATGATCTGGGCAATCAACATATGATGTATTATTAAAGTTGGCATTCTTGATGTGTTCCAGTTCTTCTGAAATTTTGGCAAAGTGAGCCTCATCAAAAACTTGTTGATTAAGATGTTTGCCAGAAAAGAATGTCTCATACAGGATATTTTCTTTGTCTTTATCAGAATGTGCTACTGCTTCAGTTCCATCATCATGAGAAATACTGCCAATAAAGTTTTCATCCTCAGATAAAAAATACCTTCTGTAGCGTTTCCAGAACAAGATGGAATCTTTTGTATTCAGTCCTTCAAGCTGTTCATGAACCCAATTGTTTTTTTCTTTTACTATTGCTTTCTTGAATGTATCTTTTGCAGATTCATAAATCTTCTTATAGTATGGAGTTGATTTTGTCAGATAATCAGACTGGGACTTTCTTAATTCATTAGAGAGGGTTGTGAGATTGTCACTCCAGTAAGGCTTAGAGTGTTTGCATATTCTTTTATGAGGAATGAACATTTCTGATGCTTCTTTTACTGTATTAAGGAAAAAACTATACATTTCTTCTGGAGTTTGGTCGAGATTGCCATTGATGTATTTACTAAGAATAGTATTCATATATGCTGACCAGTGGGACCAATTTGCTGAGTTATAATTAAAAACCACCTGGGATAAGGATTTGTTCTGTGAATTAGATGAATTCTTGTACGAAAAATGTCTGATTACAGGGAGATGTCCTCTTTGAGGGGCTCCAGTGAACAATTCATGAACATCAACATCATCAATCCATGGCTGCCCAATATTGCTGATAATATCCCCAAAAGCAAGGCAGAGGTCAATCACACTTCCACCAGTTGATGTTACAAAGGTGTTTGTTTCAGGAGCTGATAATTCACATTTTTCTTTGGCTAAAAATTCCTTTAGAACTCTACCTCTGGGGTTGTCAAGAGAGTCTGCCCACATGGTACTCCTAGCATTGAAGTCTCCGAATATCAACATTCCTACAATCTTGGCCTTTTCACAATAATTCTTGGCTTCCTTGATATTTGAAAGAAGTTTTGTCAATCCAAGAGTGGATGAAGCATCAGGGTTGCAGTATGCAGATGCAAGTAAAACTGGTTTAGATTCAATCATGACTGAAGCATACACTATATTTATATCAGGATCTTCCAACTGAGGGATATGTTGAGGATGAAGGGTATTGCATACAGAAAGTGAAACTCCTAAACTGCTAAGACCAGCACAATATGTAGACATCCCTGTAATGATATCAATTGGCAGAGCTTCTTTCTGTTTTATTTCTTGAAGGGCAAGAACTTTAATGTCCCTTTTGTCACAAAAACGGTCCAATGTGGTTTTAACATGCCTTGATAAGCCGTTGATATTTATTTGACACATAGGGATATGAGTAGTTTCAGAATTCATACTGAGCCAGTTGTTGAATATGGGCCAATTTTTCCTGGTACTTTGGACAAACGTCATGATCTAATGCAGAATGACATCTATTTGCTATTATCAAGCCAGTGCTATCAGCATGAACACTTGTAAACCAAACCTGACTTAATCTGCAGGCAAGCATCATCTTCCTCTGCAGTCTGATTGATGCCATGGGTGCTGGCAGCTCGCTGGTCCAGAGGGATCCTGGAATGGCTGGCCACTCTCAGCCCAGAATAATATCCCCCGCAGTTGGGTGGCCTAAAAACCACCCAGGAGTTCACACCCTTAGCCTAGCCTATTAGGGATAGTCTCCATGCTCACCATAGCTGTCACTGGCCTGGTCGATTAATGATAAGGGGCCATCCATGAAGGACGTCCGCAATGAGGGGGGAGGGGGGAGTCTGATCAATGCAGACGTTTAGGGACATAGCGGGGAGGGGGTGTTTGGCCAAATGCCGACGTCCGCAAATTATGGAAATTTTGGCTGATTTGACGGTAATTTAACCAGAAAATCGTGAAATTTCGGTCCCAGAAATGATGAACCAAAAGATTTTCATGAAAAATGCGGACGTCCTTGGGGAGGGAGGGGTTTCTGAAATGCGGACGTTTGCGGACGAGGGGGGAGGGAGGGGTCTAAAATGGCCGAAAATTTGCGGACGTCCTTTATGGATGGCCCCTAATATAATATAGACCGACTCTGGTCATTTTACTAAGACTAAGACCATACCTTATTTATGAGACTCAATTCAATTCAATTATAATGTTTTACAGCACTGAAATTAGAATATATTTTTCTGTTGCTTTATATAGAAGAAGCTTTTAGGTCATGCTGAGGGCGAGCACCAAGTCAAATCTAAAATCTGTTAATAGGGCCACCCATCAAAAGACTAAAAATATGGCTATATAAAAACATAATGTCAGAGTGCATTACTGAGATCGGTGTCTGCAATTTCCACAAAACCACAATTTGTACCCGTGTGATACTGATTTAACAGTATATTCACCTACGTACATGGCGCCATGCGATCGGAAATTTCAGAAGAATTGTCATTTCTCGAGGTGGCGACACCTGCCTTACTTTTAAACAGTAAAAATAAAAGACTATGCTGTATTGGGTAACTCCTCAAGTGCATTCCCCGGTACAATTTCGTAATTCGTGCATGCAATGTGTGCCTTTCATTGAGTGAACCATGTGACTGTTTCATTGAGTGAACCATGTGACTGTTTTGGTTTGTTATAACATTCTCTCACTCTTTGCACATTAGGAATGGCACAAGAATGCAGGAACACAAGATCTTTCAATCATGATCAGACTTTTCACAGATGAACATGAAATTTGGAATCCAATGTTTTATCTATAAAGGTGTATTGGTATACTAAAATCATAACAAAATAAAGTATAAAGTATAAAACTTTTTGCTTTACAGCAAAACGGTTCCACAACAAACTCTTCACAAAACTTCATCATTCATTTCAACACATGTTACAATGTGTTCATGGTTTCATAACTAAAATGCAACATGAAGTACTTCAATATCAATTAACACCCCTATCTAGGTTCTGCGAGTCATCATTTAACCAAAATTTACAAATGAATAAATTGCGGTACAAGCTTGAAATACTTAGAAATACATGCTTACTATATTAATATCATTATTATAGTTCATCTTCTTTGTAGAACAAATACAGTCATCTTTGTAGTCAAGCCACAGAACTCTCCAACAACTCCAACCATAGTCTTTGACGGGATCCATGAAAGAAATGCCTTCATCAGAGAGCGAGGCAGATCCAAATAAAGCATGAGACACCAAAAATGATATGGTGTAATGAAAGCTAACACTGTGGCACACGGACTTGCGACCGTGTTGTGGGGTTGAATGCATTTGACGGGCGCCCAACGCTCCCCCAACCACAAGATGTAGTGTGTTAGTTTCAGAAGCTCCAAGTTCATCAAGGAAATTAAGTTCATCAATGTCTTTATCCAGTGTAGGGAAGATAAAGTTCCATCTGGTCCTAACAAGATCAAAAGATCAAGTCGACTGTGTTTACTTGTAAACATAAATCAGGCTGCGACTCTGAAGACGAGAATGAACCAGAGAAACAATGGGACTCCATTCTGGGTGACTTCACCCCTGCTTGCAGGGTTAAAAACATCTTCTTTGTAGAACAAATACAGTCATCTTTGTAGTCAAGCCACAGAACTCTCCAACAACTCCAACCATAGTCTTTGACGGGATCCATGAAAGAAATGCCTTCATCAGAGAGCTAGGCAGATCCAAATAAAGCATGAGACACCAAAAATGATATGGTGTAATGAAAGCTAACACTGTGGCACACGGACTTGCGACCGTGTTGTGGGGTTGAATGCATTTGACGGGCGCCCAACGCTCCCCCAACCACAAGATGTAGTGTGTTAGTTTCAGAAGCTCCAAGTTCATCAAGGAAATTAAGTTCATCAATGTCTTTATCCAGTGTAGGGAAGATAAAGTTCCATCTGGTCCTAACAAGATCAAAAGATCAAGTCGACTGTGTTTACTTGTAAACATAAATCAGGCTGCGACTCCGAAGAGACGAGAATGAACCAGAGAAACAATGGGACTCCATTCTGGGCGACTTCACCCCTGCTTGCAGGGTTAAAAACATCTTCTTTGTAGAACAAATACAGTCATCTTTGTAGTCAAGCCACAGAACTCTCCAACAACTCCAACCATAGTCTTTGACGGGATCCATGAAAGAAATTATTATAGTTCTTAAACTTGTCTGGCGTTGACAGACCCTCTCGAGAATCAGCGATGCGGCTGGCATCAGCGGGTCATACATCGTACGACAATCTTAAACAATATACACTTTGTCACTGTCAATTGCCAGGTTTCACAACACTTTAATGAGACACACGAGCTGATTGTAAAATACTTTCAAAGTACTTTGAAAACATCATCATCAGTGCTACAATCATATTTGAGGCTCCCATTGCATCAATTAGTTACCTTAGGAGGTGTATTTATAAAGGTTGTAATTTGGGGATTTTTCGGAAAAATCCCCATATTTTTACCCACCATGACAGTTCAAAATGACGTCATTATCATATGTTAACTAGAGTAATGACTTGAGAAAGATCCCCAAATTACAATCTACCAAATTTGTAAACAACAAAATTTTACTCCACATAAATACACCTTTTAAGGTAATTTAATATGTGTTGTGTTGTAAGTTTAAACAATAACATTATAATAAAGAACGAGGAATTTATACCAGTGATATAATAAAAACATAATAGCAGTGTTAATATTATGAACTGCAATCGATTTTCTAATTCAAGGATTGATACAAGATGTGGAAAAGACTAAACTGTGAATCATCAGCGGTTGCCCTACAGTTGTTTGTCTGACATGACGTCCGCGTCGCCTGACAGTTTTAAGGTTGATTTAGGTTTCCTTGTCATTTGTCCCACGTTTGTGTTGCGCGGCGCACTTCGCCGCTTCCTCAGGGATGCAAATGTTTTTTTAACCCGCAAAGGTATGTGTACGCATCGCGCGCTTGATCGGAGGAAGCGCGCCGCGAATGAACGCAAACAGGGAAATACTATATCTGTTTAGCTTGCCCTAACCAGGACCCTGGTTAGTGGTTACGCGCACGGAGTGCGCGGCATGGGCAAGCGTATCGACACCCCTGGTTAGGGGAACCAGGGCCCTGGTTAGGGGAACTGTTTAGCAAATTACACACATGACACCGAAACCAGGGGCGCCGCGCACTCCGTGCGCGTATGCGTAACATTGTCAGACGTTGCCTGACCTCTTCGCCTAAATTTAAATTAAATATTGATTAAGGTAAATTGGTATTACTTGCTCGGTAGTTTTAGAGTTATTGATTATATTCTATAATGTCATTATATTTACAGACCTGAAGATGTCGTAGAACGACGAAATTGATTGTCATCAAAGAACCACTTCGTTTACATTTGTATTTGTACCATTGAGTCAAAAGAGAATTAACAAACGAAACTACTCATCGATATGTTTTAAGGTGACAATGTCTGTATGCTGTGCACACAATCCAAGGTCTTATCTATGTTGAATATGAATTCCCCTAGTGGGGGGCCTTGTTAACAGTCTGTATGATTGGCTCAGTGCTTTCCCAATTGGGAAATATATTTTATTTTATTTTATTTTGCTGTGATTTATTTGAATTAAAAAGAAATCTTTCTTCACGACATCAATTTGCAAGACTTTTCTCCAACTCCATACTTGAACACCAACATGATTCCTTTAGGTAATGCAATGTGGAGAGCAGTACAGGGGCATGTCGAACTCATATGTGCATGGCTTTTACATGCTCTGCGTAATCGTGCGCGGCTTGCTGCCTGTTATATACAGGCAGTAAGCAGCGCACAATAATGCCACGCATTGAAAAGCCACACATATATGAGCCACACATATATATATACACGCCACCGGTAGGATCTTAATGAGTCACACCAAGATGAGTGGTGTGCAGGCATCTTCAGTCCAATACCTACCTCAGCTTTCGGGGTGTTTAATTGTGCTGCAAAAATTAATTTCAAATTCAAATTCATGTTGAACTTGATTGCTTATAGCATTGACTGAGGGGGCCCCCCTAGTGAAACACTTAAAATGCAATAATGGTTTCAAATCAGATCTACTTTTCACCACTGATTTACTGCCAGTGTTTCACTGAAATGATCAATCACTTCTAAAATGATCAATCACTTCTAACATTGAGTTTTAAACTTTACAACACTACTTTATACAATCAAATTTGAGCAGGTTAAAGACCCCTCATGTCGAACAAGGGAAACAAACAAGGAGATTCAAATAAGAAAGGCAGTACAATCAGGGTTAGTAATCCACTTTGTTGTTGAAAAGCCTAAGCTGAATTGGTTCCTGTACTAGATCTCTTTTGATTTTGTTAAGAAGGCCAAACCTGACCTCACATGACAGTGATACCCCAGCTTAAACTAATATATTCTTTTCGTTAATAAATAGATGTGCAGCTATGATGATTCCCCAAATCTTCAAAAATATCAATGTTATAATTCTTTAAAATTGTATAACCTTGAAATTATTGATGATTTGATATTGATATAATTTATATTTATTGATTGATAGTACAAATAATAAAATAGTTGTTTGATTAAAAATAGTTGTTTGATTAACCGTTTTGCTGTAAAGCAAAAAGTTTTATACTTTATACTTTATTTTGTTATGATTTTAGTATACCAATACACCTTCATAGATAAAACATTGGATTCGAAATTTCATGTTCATCGGTAAAAAGTTTGATCATGATTGAAAGATCTTGTGTTCCTGCATTCTTGTGCCATTCCTAATGTGCTAAGAGTGAGAGAATGTTATAACAAACCAAAACAGTCACATGGTTCACTCAATGAAACAGTCACATGGTTCACTCAATGAAAGGCACACATTACATGCACGAATTACGAAATTGTACCGGGGAATGCAAATGAGGAGTTACCCAATACACATAGTCTTTTATTTTTACTGTTTAAAAGTAATGCACTCTGACATTATGTTTTTACATACCCATACTTTTAGTCTTTTGATGGGTGGCCCTATTAACAGATTTTAGATTTGACTTGGTGCTTGCCCTCAGCATGACCTAAAAGCTTCTTCTATATAAAGCAAGAGAAAATATATTCTAATTTCAATGCTGTAAAACATTAAAATTGAATTGAATTGAGTCTCGTAAATAAGGTATGGTCTTAGTCTTAGTAAAATGACCAGAGTTGGTTTATATTATATTATCATTAATTGACTGGGCCAGTGGCAGCTATGCTGAGCACGGAGACTATCCCTAATAGGCTAGGCTAAGGGTGTGAACTCCTGGGTAGTTTTTAGGCCACCCAACTGCCAGGGATATTCTGGGCTGAGAGCAGCCAGCCGTTCCAGGATCCCTCTGGACCAGTGAGCTGCCAACACCCATGGCATCAATCAGACTGCAGATTAAGTCAGGTATGGTTTACAAGTGTTCATACTGATAGCACTGGCTTGATAATGCTTAAATTTTTCAATTCCCTTCACTTCCTGCTTCAGCTATTAGATTGAAATTTGAATAAAACCTTTTAAATTGAATTGAATTCAAACATATCTAAATTTCACCAAACAGTTTGAAATCTTCAAATTTTCGATCATATTTTTTGGAATATATTGAATTAAAAAGAAATCTTTCTTCAAGACATCAATCTGCAAGACTTTTCTCCAACTCGGTACTTGAACACCAACATGACCCCTTTAGGTAGTACAATGTGGAGAGCAGTAGGATCTAAGTGAGTCACACCAAGATGAGTGGTGTGCAGACATCTTCAGTCCAATACCTACTCCAGCTTTAGGGTGTTTACAGTTTAAATTGCAAGAGTTTTTATGAGGTTGGCCCCCAGCAGTCACCCTCTTATACCAGGGTACAGCACCGTCAAGTGCAGTGACCACCTGCCTGAATGAAACTGAAACTTGCTCTATGGTCTTTGTCTTTACTCCAAGCATCAAGAAATTAAGCAACACACTGAATAAAGAGAAGTAGAGGACCGGTGGATGGATCCGGGTTATTTGTGACCTTTCACGTTGCACATTAATAAAAAAATTAATGCAAGTGGCATGTATCCTGATCCAATACCCCATCTTGAGAGATGCTTCTCCTGAAAATCAGGGTTGAAACATATTTGAATTAAAAAGAAATCTTTCTTCAAGACATCAATTGCTGCAAGACTTTTCTCCAACTCTGTACTTGAACACCAACATGATCCCTTTAGGTAATGCAATGTGGAGAGCAGCAGGATCTTAATGAGTCACACCAAGATGAGTGGTGTGCAGGTATCTTCAGTCCAAATTTACAATTTTTGACACAATTTTCGACATTTTTTTGCCAGAAATTCTCGGTATTTTTAGCAAAATTTTCAGAAAACCAACTCAAAAACACCATTTTTCAGCACCATTTTAAAAAACTTACCTCAATATTCTCATAAATTTTTCCAAAGTTGAAACATAATCATTTTTAAAGTATTTAACTGTACATTTTCCTCATTTTCAACTCAAAAAGGTGGGGGGGGGGGTTAACCCATGATAACGTAATATTCTCCTCAAGAGAGGGGGGTTGGGCTTTGATTACGTTTGATTACCAGGGGGAGGGAGGGGGGGGGTTGAAAATGGCCAAAAATTGATTTCATAATATGTGAACGGTCCCCTGTTATCAATTATATGAATAACATAAAATTATTGCAGTAGGTTACTAGGTTTAGATACTTCCCAAGGAAGAAAATATAGGCTAGCAGAAACATTGTCAACATGCCTGCAAAGCCATATATACTTGTTTATGTGAGTACACCATTCTACTAGGCAATAGTTGTGGTGAATTTAGTTTTGTTTGTAAAAGTTCAAATTAAGTGACATTTATGATACTAAAGCTTTTATCAAAAAAGGAACTTATGTGATGCTTGCTTCTCATATCATAGTATTTTATAAGAGCTTTCTCTGTCCACTTGAACTTAGTGTGCAGATTGTAGAATTGATTATATTTGAAAATAATAATCCTATGTTGTACCTATGGCTCTATGGAGTACATGTGTACCTTCATTGCACACAAATTTCTTTCTTTACAGGTCTTCATCGGAACAATACTCTTTAGAGAGGGAATCACTGGTAAGTTTAAGTCCAAAATCAAAATTCTTTTGATATAATTATGACATTGTGCACCAATAGGATATCATACATCCTGATTTAATTCTCTTGCAGCATGGCAGTTTATTGTCCAGTCCTGGCCCCATGGACAGGTGCAAACAAACAATTGTAGAAACAGCTAAGACCCCAACTAGTTGGCACCTACCACTATGTATGTACCATGGTACTAATTGTCCTAACAAGTCAGTACCTACAGCAGTGGGTACTTATTAGTTTGAACAAGTACTGTGGTTCTTATCATGGTATGTCAATACTTATCCTAAATATTTTGTACCCGCTGCAGTATGTTCCGCCTCTTCAAAAACATTGCATAATTCAATATCATAGCAAATATGGGATGGAATAGTTAATTAATTGTTGCCTTAAAAACTTAAAGTGGTTAATATGGTTTCAATGGGCAAGGTTTATAGACTAATATGTATAATGGTCAACAATTATCCCATAGCGTAATTTTACATGTACTGTAGCCAATTATTACATATTCTGGGGCATAGGAATCACACTTGCTGGGGCTATTGTGTGAACCGAAACAGAAAATGTGAAGCCAGTTGTTATATGTTAAGCAAGGTGAGGAGTTTATTCTAAGTGGCTACTGTGTGAGATTCACTAGGATGGACAGTTTGGAGGTGTTTGATAGGGTAGATAAAGTAATTTCAACTAGAAACTTATTTATTTATTGAATCATAATTCACACTTCATGTGCAGTCTTTCCCGAATTTCTCGAAAAAGACCGGAACAATGGTCTATGATCAAGCGAATTGAAAGCAAACTCAAATATGTTGTTACTAATTGGAATGTTGTTACTAATTGGTATCTACGGTAGTAGGTACTATGGTAAGTAGGTACCAACTATAGTTGTGGTCTTGGACAGCTACATGAAAGTAATTGTTTTTTTATTTACTTTCCGAGTGATCTTTCCGAAATTAAAATAAGATGCTTATAACATGATCAAATAAATGTCAGCTCAGTAAGCATGCAGAAGGGGGACAAGGGGATCCAAGTTCGATTTCAGGTTTTTGATGTTTTTGAATTTCTGATAGCTAGCATAACGCCAGTTACCAGTAGGTTTTCACCCCATGAAAAAAAAGCTTCAGAGTTTGCTCCTGTCCCGAAAATGGTCACAAATAGTGATTTTCGATTTTCAAAAAGTCGATAATTTCACTTCTGAGGCCTGAATCAAAAATCGGAACGATTACAGGCGAACACATGTATGAAAAATTCAAAACTTCGACTAGGAACAATATTTCTTCATGGGGCGCGCACCGCGCAACGCAGACAGGGATATACGTGTTTAGCAACTCTCTGCCCTGCTCGTGCCCCGGCTGTTAAACTTAGTTGCACATCTTACCATAACACTGGCTTTAACAAATTGAGGGGATTCACAAGGGGGTCTATTAAAGCCCTAAGCGAATTGGTTCCTGTACTAGGATCTCTTTTGATTTTGTTAAGAAGGCCAAACCTGACCTCACATGACAGTGATACCCTCAGCTTAAACTAATATATTCTTTTCGTTAATAAATAGATGTGCAGCTATGATGATTCCCCAAATCTTCAAAAATATCAATGTTATAATTCTTTAAAATTGTATAACCTTGAAATTATTGATGATTTGATATTGATATAATTTATATTTATTGATTGATAGTGAACTCCTGGGTAGTTTTTAGGCCACCCAACTGCCAGGGATATTCTGGGCTGAGAGCAGCCAGCCGTTCCAGGATCCCTCTGGACCAGTGAGCTGCCAACACCCATGGCATCAATCAGACTGCAGATTAAGTCAGGTATGGTTTACAAGTGTTCATACTGATAGCACTGGCTTGATAATGCTTAAATTTTTCAATTCCCTTCACTTCCTGCTTCAGCTATTAGATTGAAATTTGAATAAAACCTTTTAAATTGAATTGAATTCAAACATATCTAAATTTCACCAAACAGTTTGAAATCTTCAAATTTTCGATCATATTTTTTGGAATATATTGAATTAAAAAGAAATCTTTCTTCAAGACATCAATCTGCAAGACTTTTCTCCAACTCGGTACTTGAACACCAACATGACCCCTTTAGGTAGTACAATGTGTAGAGCAGTAGGATCCAAGTGAGTCACACCAAGATGAGTGGTGTGCAGGCATCTTCAGTCCAATACCTACTTCAGCTTTTGGGGTGATTAAATTGCAAGAGTTTTTTATGAGGTAGGCCCCCCAGCAGTCACCCCCTGGTACCAGGGTATAGCACCATCAAGTGCAGTGACCACCTGCCTGAATGAAACTGAAACTTGCTCTTTGGTCTTTGTCTTTACTCCAAGCATCAAGAAATTAAGCAACACACTGAATAAAGAGAAGTAGAGGACCGGTGGATGGATCCGGGTTATTTGTGACCTTTCACGTTGCACATTAATAAAAAAATTAATGCAAGTGGCATGTATCCTGATCCAATACCCCATCTTGAGAGATGCTTCTCCTGAAAATCAGGGTTGAAACATATTTGAATTAAAAAGAAATCTTTCTTTCAAGACATCAATTGCTGCAAGACTTTTCTCCAACTCTGTACTTGAACACCAACATGATCCCTTTAGGTAATGCAATGTGGAGAGCAGCAGGATCTTAATGAGTCACACCAAGATGAGTGGTGTGCAGGTATCTTCAGTCCAAATTTACAATTTTTGACACAATTTTCGACATTTTTTTGCCAGAAATTCTCGGTATTTTTAGCAAAATTTTCAGAAAACCAACTCAAAAACACCATTTTTCAGCACCATTTTAAAAAACTTACCTCAATATTCTCATAAATTTTTCCAAAGTTGAAACATAATCATTTTTAAAGTATTTAACTGTACATTTTCCTCATTTTCAACTCAAAAAGGTGGGGGGTTAACCCATGATAACGTAATATTCTCCTCAAGAGAGGGGGGTTGGGCTTTGATTACGTTTGATTACCAGGGGAGGGAGGGGGTTGAAATGGCCAAAAATTGATTTCATAATATGTGAACGGTCCCCTGTTATCAATTATATGAATAACATAAAATTATTGCAGTAGGTTACTAGGTTTAGATACTTCCCAAGGAAGAAAATATAGGCTAGCAGAAACATTGTCAACATGCCTGCAAAGCCATATATACTTGTTTATGTGAGTACACCATTCTACTAGGCAATAGTTGTGGTGAATTTAGTTTTGTTTGTAAAAGTTCAAATTAAGTGACATTTATGATACTAAAGCTTTTTATCAAAAAAGGAACTTATGTGATGCTTTTTGCTTCTCATATCATAGTATTTTATAAGAGCTTTTCTGTCCACTTGAACTTAGTGTGCAGATTGTAGAATTGATTATATTTGAAAATAACAATCCTATGTTGTACCTATGGCTCTATGGAGTACATGTACCTTCATTGCACACAAATTTCTTTCTTTACAGGTCTTCATCGGAACAATACTCTTTAGAGAGGGAATCACTGGTAAGTTTAAGTCCAAACTCAAAATTCTTTTGATATAATTATGACATTGTGCACCAATAGGATATCATACATCCTGATTTAATTCTCTTGCAGCATGGCAGTTTATTGTCCAGTCCTGGCCCCATGGACAGGTGCAAACAAACAATTGTAGAAACAGCTAAGACCCCAACTAGTTGGCACCTACCACTGTATGTACCATGGTACTTGTCCTAACAAGTCAGTACCTACAGCAGTGGGTACTTATTAGTTTGAACAAGTACCGTGGTTCTTATCATGGTATGTCAATACTTATCCTAAATATTTTGTACCCGCTGCAGTATATTCCGCCTCTTCAAAAACATTGAATAATTCAATATCATAGCAAATATGGGATGGAATAGTTAATTAATTGTTGCCTTAAAGTGGTTAAAATGGTTTCAATGGGCAAGGTTTATAGACTAATATGTATAATGGTCAACAATTATCCCAAAGCGTAATTTTACATGTACTGTAGCCAATTATTACATAGTCTGGGGCATAGGAATCACACTTGCTGGGGCTATTGTGTGAACCGAAACAGAAAATGTGAAGCCAGTTGTTATATGTTAAGCAAGGTGAGGAGTTTATTCTAAGTGGCTACTGTGTGAGATTCACTAGGATGGACAGTTTGGAGGTGTTTGATAGGGTAGATAAAGTAATTTCAACTAGAAACTTATTTATTTATTGAATCATAATTCACACTTCATGTGCAGTCTTTCCCGAATTTCTCGAAAAAGACCGGAACAATGGTCTATGATCAAGCGAATTGAAAGCAAACTCAAATATGTTGTTACTAATTGGAATGTTGTTACTAATTGGTATCTACGGTAGTAGGTACTATGGTAAGTAGGTACCAACTATAGTTGTGGTCTTGGACAGCTACATGAAAGTAATTGTTTTTTTATTTACTTTCCGAGTGATCTTTCCGAAATTAAAATAAGATGCTTATAACATGATCAAATAAATGTCAGCTCAGTAAGCATGCAGAAGGGGGACAAGGGGATCCAAGTTCGATTTCAGGTTTTTGATGTTTTTGAATTTCTGATAGCTAGCATAACGCCAGTTACCAGTAGGTTTTCACCCCATGAAAAAAAAGCTTCAGAGTTTGCTCCTGTCCCGAAAATGGTCACAAATAGTGATTTTCGATTTTCAAAAAGTCGATAATTTCACTTCTGAGGCCTGAATCAAAAATCGGAACGATTACAGGCGAACACATGTATGAAAAATTCAAAACTTCGACTAGGAACAATATTTCTTCATGGGGTAAAAAACCGACTGGAAGCTGGCATTCTGCTCTATCAGAAACACAACAACACAAAGATTGACATCGGACCCCCGCCCCCCTAACGTAAGAAGCTTGTGAGGGACATAATCATTTATGTTATGTCATATGGGAATCACCCATCAGGCATCAATGTAGGTATTATGAGAAGCATTTGTTAGCATAATTTGAATCAAGATGATAGATTTACATATTGAATTATTATAAAATTCTTCCCTTTAAATTTACCTTGTTGATGCAACTCAAACTCTGCATTTCAAGGCAGTTTACCAATAATTGCACACCTCCAGATGGTTGTGAAGCCCACCAGTTCGAGTGCAGTGATGGGATGTGCATCATGCTGTCCTGGCTGTGTGATGGCACTCCCGAGTGTGATGATGGCGAGGATGAGACCTTCTGCCTCCCAGGTAAGTTATTTGACATCGTAATACAAACAAACCCCGTTTACGTGGCCCAGGATGAAATGTTTTACATCAGAACTTCCTACTAGTCGTGTTACCTCATACTTTGTCTACTCTCCAGCCTGTTTTTATTTCCTCCAGTTTCCTGCTGTAAGATGTATGTGACTCATATCTTAGAATTTTAAAACCTCCTCATATTTTTTCCTCTTACCAAGACGCATCAGCTATGATCTTATGGATATCATTTACTTTGACCAATCTTCGCGAATAGTAACGTCACTCTGGCCGCAGACCTTGGCATGTATCCAAGGACTGCCATTGGATACCAGTGCTGGATACCTAGACTTGTTTACCAGCTGCCAGGTTACACGGCCCTACACTGCCAAGGTTTAAAACAACGTTACAGTCTTAGAGAGGTCATGAGTATCAGTTAAAAGTTAGCTGTGTTTATATCTGTGTCCGTGGTTACTGCCCGTAATATACGCATAGTGTAGGATGTCTGGCTGAGTACACGGCAATCCACCGACTTTTTGATTCGACGCAGCTCATTATACCCCTGGAGAAGGGGTGAAATTAGTTGTGTAAAATGTGTTGTAACTTGGAGGAAACATCTAAGTTGCATAGTCCTCGAATTTAATTGCCTTCTAATCTCCTTTAAATGGCTTATATAATACCTACTTGGTACTTTGTTTTCAACTTACAAATTGTAACCTTACAAAATGTATTGAGTTTTCGTGATTATGACACAGGAAAACTAGTGTTTTATAAGCAGCCTGTGTTGCAGTTAAAATATTATGCACAATTTGAGCGAACCAATACACTAAATCGCCCATTTCCAGAATCTACTACTTCTCAGAATTCAGAATAGCTTGATGGTAACGTTTAATAATGCTACCAAATGAGTGCCTTGTTTTCATTATTTCCAAATCCGCCACCCTTGTATGATTACAGAGACACAGACTACCGCAATTTGTGTTGACTGCCTTATAAGGCCGAAATAAACAATTAATAAATTAATTTATTTTCTTTGATCGTACAGAACTGTCTGCTACACTGTAAAATATCCCTGAAGAACGTGACTGACTGTTTAAAAGCATTATACATTTAAGATATAATCATGTTGTTATTATTATTATTATCTAAAAGGGTACCTAATGAATTAAAAAACCGTGCCGAAATGAAAATTGCCTATTCCCAAAATGGTACCATATACAATTTTAATCGTTTCTTCTTTTACTGTAGAAATTTGGCAGATTTCTAAAATGGCACCATTTTTTGGGAATTCCGGGCCTTTAATCCATGAAATACCGCACATTTTTATGCTGTACACATAGGTTTTAACCACGCTAAACCCCTGAGTGGATATGAAAAAAGTTGAAACGGGTTGTAATTTTTCGGGGTTCATAGGAGATTTTGGGCGTTGCCCCTATCTACCCCTAATTACATCTCACCCAGCACCTTCCATCACCTAACCCTGTTGCAGATGTAACGTGCAGTAACGAAGAGTGGCAATGTAAGGACGGTGTCTGTATCCCGACCTTCTTCAAGTGTGACAAAACACCTGATTGTGAAGACTGGTCTGACGAAGAACAATGCAGTAAGTAATCTCACTGTTGTTATTCACTTCATAATATTTCAGTAAAAGAGTCTGCTGATTACAGTGCGAACTAGTGTCAAGGTCATTATGATAACTGATCCAATGTATGGTATGTAGTAGATACTGGTATCAATTCGAGACCAGATTCATCCACTTCAAGTGAGCATTTCCAGTAAATATCCTTTGGGCGTCTCTGCCTCGGTGGCTTGAACTGCAAATAAACCCAGCATATTAAGATGGGCTATTGGGCTTGAGGATAAGCTTTGAAAAGAAAAAAACCTTGCCTAGTGTCAAGTTGAACTGGTGTTAAGGAAAATTGGTGTTCTGGAGAATTGGTCCATCAAAGCTCATTTAAACATTTAAGCTGGTTTCGCAATGCCACACGGTTGGTCAGCCTTGCTTTTCCAACCTGCAAGGTTTGTGAAACTCAAATATCCAAATCGTCCTTTGGTGGTAGTTGACACAAATGTTCGTTGGAAGACCATCCGTCCAGTGCTTTCAGTTCTACACGATTTAAATAAAAGAAGAAAGTCACATAGCCTCCCCCTCAATACATCATAGTCACATCCAGCATTCTTTGTAAAGTTTTATTAAATGGCATTGATTAATTATTGCATTTCTTTAGTGTGATTTATGGTATAATTAGGATCCAATAAATATTGTAAATCTAGCACTCTACTAGTCCAGGATTTGGGAAGTTTAACTTCCCATAAACTGAGGGAGTATTGTTGTTGCGGGAGAATGTTGTGGCTAGTGAGAAGTACTGTAGCAGATGTTGGTAATAGTTCAGGAGGAGGGAAGTTCAACTTCCCACAAACTGAGGGAGTAGTGTTGTTATGGGCACTGAGAATGTTGTGTGAGAAGTAGCAGATGTTGGTAATAGCCATCACATACACCCCCTCAGAAGTATGTCACCAAGATAGGGATAATGGGTATATTCCTGTCATATTCCCCCTGTCAGATATTATTTATCTCGGCACCGTGCCAGGGTTATATGCATGCGCTCTGTTATTATAATACCATGGCACAATTCCAGGAATCTGTGTCTCGGAGAAGTTGCTGTGACAGGTGCCACGTGACTTCCCCACTGATCACGTGACTCCTCTGACAGGTCATGTGACCGGGTTAAGCAACTTCACATTTGTCACAATGTGTCTGGTTACAGGCACAGCTGTGCGACGTGCGTGGGCCTATCCGTCTAGAGGGGTCAAAAGTTGACTCATGAAAGTCTCGTACAGAGTCTAGAACATGGAGATTGGAGAGTGTTCTTGAAAATTCTTGTAAGGTACCAATTATGGCTAAAATCTTAAAAGGTTCCATTCACCAAATGATTAAATGACGAATCTTCCTTTTGTAAGTCTCTCTCAAATGCGAGAGTTGATGTTCATCAGAAGCTCAACCTTTCAGAAGATTATGGTAACTTTCTACTGACTAGTGAGTAGTTAACTCTGTCCTGACGTAGTGAAGCATATGTCGTATAATTGTAGCATCTGACCGTCATAAGTCCGTTGGTACTGCTACGAACAAACGAGTTAACCCCACCCCAATTAGTGTGTACAGTGGCCTAAGATACATTAGGTAAATTAAGGTTGGAGACACTCTCAGTCAGAACAGAACCACTGGGATATGCTGTACTAATTAATCACAAGTTCTCTGGCTTGTGACCAAACTTGTAAAAGTGAGGGGTATCCTCTGAAAAAATTCCAGAAAAAGGTCCAGCTGAGCGAATCGCTGGAACCTGGAAGTATCAAGCCAGCTAACTGATACCTCACTCGTACAGTCCTGCCGTGCTTCATTCGTCAGATAAACGTGAAATTCCCACATGCATAATGAATGCCCCTTGTATGAGGCTTTATGAGAATCTATCGCTCGTGTTAGGGTGAGCAGAATATAAGAATGCATAAACATAATATGGATGTGAAAACTGAGGGAACCTTACAATACTTTTATTAATACAGTAATACACAGTTCCGTGTATTAAAACATTAAAAGTTTGAATGGCTCCCATGTGAACGTAACTTTGTGAAGGAGCGTCTTTTCATTATCTGCTTTGATACCAAATGGTCTGTTACGTCATGCAATATAATTGAACCAGCATGACTCCATAGTGCATACAAAATGTCAGGTTCAGCCACATTTACGCTGCCTCCAGCGATGTGGAATTTCTTTGAACGATTGCATTATGGGCAAGTTCTAGGGGTATGTACTAGTTGCTTACTTGTATGTAATACCTGCTTTGTTACAGCTTTACAGGAGTAACAGAGTGAGTGTGTTGGACTGAGACACACATCTCCTAGTGGGTGGTGGGTATGAATACTAGTATGACATGCATGGTAGTATGCCAATATATGGTGTGCATTATTATACGCTTAGAGCATGGCTGGGAATGCGCTAATGTACGATTAACAAACGAATGGGAGTGTGTTATCGAAAATTATCACACGAGGCGTCAGCCGAGTTTGACAATTTTCGATAACACACGATCCATGAGTTTGTTAATTGTATTATTACCCGACAAAACAGTAATCCCTCCCACTCGGGTCTGACGACCCTCGTCTGAATTCAACGTTTTTATAGATTTTGAGTGCTCCTTCATAAAATCAACAATTTATTCAACGATATTCTTCTCAATTATTCCGCCACTGTACAGTAGTTCTATAAAAGAGTGATATATCGATAATTATAACACTGGAGTTTGAGCCACGGGAGGGTAATAATAGAAATTATTGCACGAGGCGTAGCCGAGTGCAATAATTTGTATTGTCGCACGAGGAGCAGGCCGAGTGCGACAATACCAAATTATTGCACGAGGCGAAGCCGAGTGCAATAATTTTATTAGCGTCATGACCATTTGCCATGCTCTTAGTGTATTAGCCAATGTGAGGAGTGCAATATTGAACGATTAACTAACGAATGGGAGTGTTATAAGCAGTAAAAGGCTTAGTTTTGTAGAGAAATCATAATATCCAGGCTACCGACTGGCTTCGGCAGGGTTAAGACATCTTTATGTGCACGACGATCCCCTTTACATCATTCTCTAAAATAACATAATTAAATTTGATATCCTGATAATAATAATCTAAAATAATTTAAAATAAATGAAATAAGTATCAATTATAAAATAAAATAAAAATATCAACTAAAAAATATCAACTAAAAAATATCAACTAAAAATATATAGCATTATACGTTAATACGTTATACAGTGTATGTATATCAAACAGCACGGCAAGCAACAGAGCAAGACTGAATACAAGAACCGTAACATAAACAACGCCTTGAAACGAAACCTCTGATCAAATTAGATAAAGTACATGGAGGTGTATCAAGTAATCAATACATCTCTACATTCTCTACCGAATTTTCTCATTAGCTCATGTCTACTGACAATTAATGCATACATCTTACTTATATCGAAAATTATCACACGAGGCGTCAGCCGAGTTTGACAATTTTCGATATAACACGATCCATGAGTTAGTTAATTGTATTATCACCCGACCCTACTTGGCTAGACCTAGCTGCTTCTGATTTCGGTATTTACGCTGCCTACATCAGGATTCTAGCTCTTTTCTTCAGGATTCAGCCAGGGCTAGCCATACAACAGTATTTTCTTCCACTCGGGTCTGACGACCCTCGTCCGGATTGAACGCCTTTATAGATTTGCAAGTGCTCCTTTATCAAAATTTCTTTCAAGTTTTTTCTGCACTCATTTTTTCGGGATGGCTGTTTACCGCCTAGATTTGGTTTTATATTTGGGCTTCATTTGCTCCTTTAGAAAATTTTTGCGCGCGCCACTATACAGTAGTTTTAAAGGGGTGATATATCGATAATTATCACACCCGAATTATAATCACGGGAGGGTGATAATACTTATTATTGCACGCCTACAAGTACCCTCAAAATTGGCTAATAGCAGTTTACTCATATTGCATTTGATATCAGTAGAGTTTCAGACGCCCCTTCCTCCCTATTCCTGGGATCAGAACTAATGGACAGCTTTTAAATAACACCTCATCATTCACTATGCCTACTTGCTTTGCGAATATTATAATGCATTTTGCCTTTTGTCGTAGCGGTTATATTTGTGGTAATTTTGAGTTCGAACTTTTACTTCACTATATCATAAATAATGATCGACATAAATAATGATGATATTGGAATATCACGTTGAAGCTTCTTGGACCTATTGGCCCTGTAAGTAACCATTTCCTCGTCAATGAACACTTCAACTGAATAAATACTGAGTACATTTCATTGTCAGTAAACCGAGCGACTCTCTTATCCGACACAGACTGTTTGGTATGCACTAACCACTGAATCATAAACATCTTCCTGTGCTAGCTTAGCAGAGTTTATCATTCGGTTAAATAGCGACGTGCCATAAAGGTTGAGAACCATCGGTATCCACGCCAGTATTGCTAGAAAATACATTTACTGTTTGCTTACTCGGGAAAAAGTGTCTGATCAATACCTTGATGTTATCAGGTAGAGGGTAAGTGAAGTTTACCCTGTTGGAGCAAAACAGGTTAACGTAATGTTCTCTGGGTCGGTTTTTTGCATTTATGATGAAAACCCAAGACCCGCAGTCTAGCTGCAGCACAACAGAGCTACATACAGTAAAATCTTCTGAGTATGTACATGATAGGGGAGGAAGTGGGTCCCCTAACTTGTGGACATAGATACCGAAGTAGTCGCCAATTAACTGCTCACTACTTATCAGCTGGCAATAGGATGTTTTTAATGAATCATCCATGATGATTGGGAAGTTGGGAGTAAGGACTCCCAATCAAAAACTGAGTGAAATTATGGAATCCTCCACTAAAACTGATGGGGAGCAAAATCTCAACCACGGAGTCAAACACTGAGGGTAGTACGTGTTGAGCTAGAGATTAGCGTCAAACACTGAAGGTAGTAAGTTTGAGCTAGAGGTTAGCGTCAAACACTGAAGGTAGTAAGTGTGAGCTAGAGATTAGCGTCAAACACTGAAGGTAGTAAGTGTGAGCTAGAGATTAGCGTCAAACACTGAAGGTAGTAAGTGTGAGCTAGAGATTAGCGTCAAACACTGAAGGTAGTAAGTGTGAGCTAGAGATTAGCGTCAAACACTGAAGGTAGTAAGTGTGAGCTAGAGATTAGCGTCAAACACTGAAAGGAAATAAAGTGGTAAGTGTTGAAAAACACTGTAAAATGCTCTGATGATAACTGAGTTAAAATGCAGCAGCTGTATATATGTATATATACTAAACTGTATATATACTAAACCCCTGCTTCTAGATACGTCACTACGTCAGCATCACGTATCCCATCATGGTCTTGATACTGATGATTGGAATGTCCCCACCTTGCCACATGCCGCATGCAATGATTGCAATGATCACCTAAGGGTAGGACCTTCCTGCGTGATGAGACTCTCCATCTGGCTGTGACGAAGTACAGGAGTGGAAGAAACCTGAACGGTGTCTGATGACGCTACCAAATTTCTCCGAAGATATATGAAATATCAACTTAATCTAATTTATTGTGGTAAGTCAATCATAGTCAATCATAGCAATCTTTTTTATGGGCTGGGAGAAGGTGGGACAACGCTTGTCCTCCAATCATCAAACACGTTGATTTTATCAATTGGAAACAAATCCTCACGGGCGGAAATGAGTGAATTCTACAAATACATTTGAGTCGTTAGAAATGAAATTTGGGCAATTTTAAAATTCGACCTTTTTGGGCCTTTTTTTTCGCCCATCATCGTAGGGCCCAAAGTGACCAAGACTCCTAAAAACAATCTAGGGTAACTCGTATTAGCTATACTATTATGTTCCAACCATTTGTAGACATTTTCAGGCTTTAGAACACGCAAAAAACGGTTTCTCAACATTTCTTCAAGTGTATCCATATTTTCTCAAGTCCATTTACTCATTTGGATAAATAAATTTCACGGGCAGAAAAAGTGAATTGCGGTTTTAAAACCACACAGAATGCTTCTTAAGATATCTGTAATTATGGTCTTAAAACCACACAGAAAGCTTCTAGAGGATGTCTCAATAAATGTGCATTGCACATGTATTGAGACATCTCTATCGATGCACATTGCACATTGTGCAATGCGCATCGATGGAAATTTGAAAATTCGGCCCTTTTTGGAATTTTTTCTCCCATTGGAGGCTCTAAAGTAACCAAGGCTACTCTTAAAACCATCTAGACCAACCTGTATTTGCTCTACTATAATATTCCAACCATTTTAACCATTTAAACACGTAAAAAACCATTTTCCTATTATCCCAAGCTGTACCCACATTTTCTCACTTGGGTGCATCACCTTGTTAGTCGAATTTTAGCAATTTCCGGTCTAAAAACTATGCAGAATGTGTCCTAGGATGTCTACAAACACATTTGAGTCGATAGAAATGATTTTGGGTTTCAAAATTCGGCCTTTTGGACCTTTTCCGCCCATTTAAGGGCCCAAAAATGACTGAGACTCTTAGAAGCCATCCAGGGAAACTTTTTATTAGCTTTTCAGTCATTATTCTATCAGTTGGAGTCACTTTCAAGGAATTGAGAAAATTTTCTCAACTGGATCCAGTTCACTCGTTTATAATGAGCGCGCGCGGATTTTCTCAAATTGTATCCAACTCGCGGAATCATCTACTGACAGGAACGCGCGAGATCCTTTTGTATATAAAAACTTTGAAATCAATCTCACTGTCCGGCTTGCCGCGCGGCGCGGTGGTATAATAAGCGGGCCGCGTGCGAGCCTTAGGGATCGTTCACATATTACGTAATCAGCCGAGGGGGGGAGGGGGTTTCCAAATGATTACGTTTGATTACGAGGGGGGGAGGGGGGGTTTGGCCAATGATTACGTAATCAAAATATCTAAATTTTCATGAAAATTTCATGATTTTATGAAAATTTCACGAATTTTCATGAAAATTTCAAGAATTTTCATAAAAATTTCACGAATTTTCATGAAAATTTCAAGAATTTTCATGAAAATTTCAAGAATTTTTTATGAAAATTTAAAAGATATCCGAATTTTTATAACCAAAAATTAACCATTTGCAGAAAAAATTGTCAAAATTTCATAATTATGATTAAAACTCAATGTGGTTCAGAATGTATAGTTCCTTTAGTGCTGCCCGTAGAGGACTTAAAGGAGGGATGTACTCCATTCGTTGAACTCTTCCAAACCACTTCAGTGCCTCTTTGTATATAAGGTTTGCTGCTCTGTGCTTGATCAGAGGTTCGGAGGCCTTTCATTCCCTAGAGCTCTAGAGTTGATGCCAGAGCAGGTCTTGGCGTACATCCGCAGCTCCATTATCCAGGAATCAATCTTTTTGATGAAGGTGTAGGAAGCTGCAGTTGTCTGTGAAGTAGCTGGACTCTGATCTGGCACTTAGGGGCTAGGGCTGCTCTGGATCTTGGGTTCTGTCGGCTTTGGTGGCAGATGACAGGACACGGATACTAAACTTTGGTTCCATCGGTTTTAAAGGAGGTTGAGGTGGGACCAAGATGTTGACTTCTGGCTCTTTAGTGGAACTGGGGGCCTCAGGTGTAGAGGAGGAGGAGGATGATCTGTTGGAGGTAAAGGAGGATGATGAGCAGATGAGGATGCGTTGGAGGAAGAGAAAGAGGAGGAGGTGTCCATCTCATTGTTAGAGAATTGTCGTAGGCGAGATTTCCATAGGAAAAACTAAATGAAGCTTTGAATGTCATCTTCAAGTCGATGATGTTGATGATTGAATTGAAACACACGATACTGTTCTAATTTTTTGTCAGTTAATATAGTTTTTTTGGTGACGTCAAAAAACTGAAGGAGGGGGGGGGTTGGGCCATGATTACGTAATATTTTCCGAAAAAGAGGGGGGGTTTGGCCATGATTACGTTTGATTACGGAGGGGGGGAGGGGGGTAAAAAATGCCCAAAAATTGATTACGTAATATGTGAACGATCCCTTATTATGCCAGAAGGCATCTCAGAACAAATCAGACCAGAAAGACTCCAACTCACACGTGTCGTATTATACGCCGCGCGCGAGAAATAGGCGGGTAGGATGACGTCATTATCATAGCGTGATGTAGTGAGTTGATGATGTTGATCCGCCTATTTCTCGTGCGCGGAGTCTAAACCAAATGAAACATGATGTACATTAGAAGCCTTACCACTTCTTGGGATGTTTAGATATACATGGTTCACATTTGTACCTGAATTATAAGACATGAAAATATGTAATAATACTCTACAGAAAATATCAACAACGCAACAAATAGGAAAGCGTCTTATTATATCGCATTAAATTAAACAAGAATTGCGCCTGCACCGACACAATTATTGTTGTTCCCGTGGACCGTATGCAGGCGCTTAATTTCCCTCCCCCGCGATGCTTGATGTCTTGTAACTCAAAATTTTGGAAATTCTAGTCTTAACGACCTGGGCAACATGCTTATTTGAGTATCGTGCCATCGTGTATTTCGAAATCTAACTGCTGAATTAAACTTATTACTGAAAATTTTCTGTGACCTGATTTAAAACCTTTCTGATGGACTGATTGGGCTTTACAGGATCATTTTTTGCTATCAGAAAACTGAAGATAAGCTAAGAAAATAAAAATTTGAAATTTGACTATAGTGGGGCTTGAACCCATGACCTCTAGCGTGCCAGCACTACAAAGTCTGACGCGCTAACCGATTACACTACGAAGTTGTGAAACAACATGTTAATTATGTGTAACAATACGTGTAAAATTTCAGTTTTTTTATGGGGAAATTGATTCAATTTTCCACATCATTACTCAAAGAATAGTTAAATCTGGCAAGCCTTCTTCACATTTACTCAGTCAATATCTTTTTTGGCGAAAAAAATCGTGTTTTTTGTGTTTGAAATAGTCGAAATGAAAATCAATTTCCAGGACATTAGATTTGGTCGATATGAAAACTTTAGTGGCTGGGAATGTGGCACGGATGGGCCTGGTCAATGTATGAGAATAAAATTTTTGACAACCGAAAGCTTCATGAATTAGGAAATTCGTGATTTCGAAGATTTGTGTGAAAAGGGGACGGAGGGACGGACGGACGGACGGAGGGACATTTTCGCGACTGATATTATAAAGGAGCAATCCAGGCACTTTCCAGAAATTACAGTAGTTGTATTGCAAACCTGGACCTGATATACACATATCCTATTTCTCACCTTCCCAAACCACGATCTCTGCCAACCCTCTCATTTGCTTTTTTGTATACACAAAAATGCCAATGGGGAGGGAAAAAATTCATACTAAAAGAATATCTACAAACTATTTACACGGCTATGTACAAAATATTTACAAATTATTTTACAAAATCCAATACTTAAACAAAATATTTAAATTTTGCTCCTTTATGAATAAAAGAAGCATATCAGATCGAGTCCATCCACATCAGTCTAACCCTCTTGTGTCCAGCCAAGTTGTGTCCATCCAACCCGCAATTATCCAACCTGCTTCTTACCAGTTTCAGTCCAACCATCAAGTGTTCAGCCAACAATAGACCACCATATGTATGCTGATCCTTTTGTAGACATGAGACACCCATGTAACTACATTGCTTGGTGCTGCGGGATGTGCTGGCTTGGTGGATGGGGTGTTGAGGCGCACCTGGTGTAACTGGTGTTTTGGGTCGGTGGTGGTTTGGCTGCTGTCCCGGATGGGCCCGGGGTCCATGGGCTGCATTGCCGGGCTGATACAGTTTGAGTATATTGGGTGTTGTGGGAGCATATTACCAACAGACGTCATCACAGTGGTGCATGAAAGAACACCTGTCAAAGTCCCCCATAACTTTGGATGCAAGGCAGTCTATGATGATTGAAAGATCTTATGTCCATTATTTTTTCAAAGGGTACGGGAACGTCGGATCGGTAAAGTTGGTATAACCTACCACTGCAAAGTCATATCTGAAGATCTGATAAAGCTCATCAATGATCTCCGTCCCAATTTGGTTGAGCCACTGTTTAGCCTCCACGGTGGAGGTCTGAGTGGTGGCATTCCCACCATCATACGCCCCGTGGAGTGACACGTTGGAGTTGATTCCCTTCCAAATGAGAGGACTGAAGTCAGCTGCGTATTCCAGTGGAACAATGTAGTCATATGGGGTGCTAGCCAGACACATGGTGGTAGTTTGGGGACTGAAATGGGCGTTCACATTGCCTTTGTGCTTCACCAGCCATCTCAGGAACTCTTCAAAAGTGGGGGGTGAGCTGGTTTCCAACTCTTCTTTATCAGTGATTCCTCGTATTTCCCAGAGTATCTGCCTACAAATTGGACCGAACACAACGTGCTGGCTATTGCCAGCACGTGCTAGTTTGTCGTTGTACCCCGATACCATCCTGGTCCAAGGATTCCGGATGGTTGTGAAACTGAATGCCCCTTTCAATTCTTCGCTGTTTTCGTCCAGGTTCAAGGCGCGGAATATGTAATTGTTAGCGTAAACGTGATTGTGTGCCAGCTCCTTCGCTGTCCTGCTCTCTTGTTCGATGTCTTTATTAGCTATCAGCAGAGATTCTTTCCAGTTACTGTTCCCTGACTTAGGGATTGCCGTGAAGCGAGTGTGAATGTTTGCGAAGTAAAACATTTGGGACTCACATGTTGGCCTGTTGTTTGGACGTGGAATTAATGAGCTGAATTCTTCAACGTGCCTCTGAATTACACGTTGAAAGTGAAAGGGATCTATCGTGCCTTCTGGTACATGAAATGTTGAGTTTCTCTCTGAAGCAGGGAAGAAGACGCTCACCCTCTCCCTTATTCCATAGAGGGTTAGACAAAGTAAAATTAGGGCCACGACTCTACGGACATTGAATGTTGCTGTACGTTTCCATCCTTCGGCTTCAAACATTCTTTCGTAGGTTCGTACCATGTTGACTTATACCTATGCACAAATTAATAAGAATTAGAAGTTTAAACAAATGACAAGCGAGACTGGATGTCAGGAACTGAATAGTTACAAGCACAGTCATTATCAGACTTTTAATCGTTAACAAATATTCCAGGCATTTAAGTAGTGCTTTTTAGTACATGTGCAACCTTCTATGGAATGACGTCACTACTAAACTGATAGCAATACAAAATTACCGAAGTAATCAGCAGTAACCAGTAACCACCTATTTACTTGGTTGTAAACTTTAACCCGACCATGAAATTTCAAATTTTAATTTTCCATTTTTTATGGCGGAATGTGTTCTTATAGGTAAAGTATGAACAATAAGGGCGAAAATCCGGTTTCTATATGATGCTCCAAGCCGCAAATAGCTAATTTAGTTACGAAATTCCTCAAAGGGCAGCAGAATTTTCCCAGTAGTACAGCGGATATTTCCCCGAACGTGATGATGATACGTATCACATTACAGTGCATGTCGCATGTTATTCTAACAAAATATATGCAGGGCAACAGCGGATATTCAAGCAGTAAATCAAAATGCAATTATTGATCGGTAAAAATGATTTGACATACTCGGCAACCACTTAATCTTTTAGACACCATTCCGACCTAAAGACCAAAAAAACGTTGGTCAAAATTGATTGTTCAGAAGTCTACTTACGAGGCATCAAAGATAGCCTTTTATTCAAATTATGGTATGTAACCCCGTTGTTCCTGTACAGAATATCTGCGGTAGATCTGCAGTGGATCTGCGGTTATTAAAATGTGCTGTGAATCTGCAGTCCGATGTTCCGTTAAATCTGCGGTCATTAAAATCTGCAGTGCAGATCGACCGCAGATCGACCGCAGATCTAGGGAATATTATCTGCTGCTGTAGAAATCAACAACAACATCTAGTGCAGATTCTGCGCTGCTCCAATTAAGGGAGTAGTCACGTGCCCTACAGTAAAAACTCATTGGGCTCCCTGAGTGGTAATTAGGAAATGGGCCAGTTCATGTGATAAATCAGTGAACGCTAGTTCACTTTCCAATTCGAACGAAATTTCTGGACAATTATAAGCAAAGATATGCCATATTTCATTTCAGAACCAAATTACCCGGATGAATTGACATATCTATGCTATCAAAGCAGGTGATATTTTGATAATTGGGACTCTCTAACATTTGAAATGCAACTGAATATGATTGTTCAAACGATAGGAAACTAATGCTAGGTACCCAATCAATTAACATTATCCTGATTAGCGCATTGAATCAAAGGGAGAAGACCCAGGAGTTGGGGTTTGGGATTTGAGCATGTGTTTTCAGACTTGGAAGAAGAGTTGAGGACAGGAAGCAAAGGTTCCGTCAATGTACCAGCTCAAGCTCTCCTCCAGGATGTCAAGTTACTGTTGGTAGCCAGGATGATGACCCGCTTCTTCTCGTCGTTGTTGTCGAATTTCAGCATCAGGTCACCAGCTCCTCAAGGCAGGTGGGGGCTCTAGGACAAGGGTTCCTCTTCCGCCCGATGTTGAGCTCTCTTCTGGTAGCCTCTCTCACTAGGAAGTCTTGCCCTGGTGTCCTGCGAGATTGAGCCAGTGGTGGAGCAGTGCATGAGGTAGGGTGGGTGTGGGTGTTCTCGGCCATGTTTGCAATGTTGAGAAGACCTCACGCAGCTCACAGTCAGCAAGGTCTGCCTGTGGCAGTGAGGCTGGTTAAAGACGTCAAGGTTCCCTGGGAGTCTGTCTAGAGCCTTCCATTGCAGCGGTCGTTCTTCTTCACGCACCTCCAAGCCTGTCTTCCATCCAGAATAGCGGAATCCAAGATGAAGAAGATTTTGAAGTCCGATGAGTCCTGAATCCTAATGAGGTCAAATCAGTATCTACCGCATGTTCCTTATCTCTAATCCTAATAAGGTCAGCTAACAAGCAGTATCCCGTATGTTCCTGATCTCTGATGAGGTATCTGTCGTTTGGGGACAAATGTCCCCTACTACATTACCCTAACTGCAACTGTGCCTTAGAGTGTGCCTTAGAGTCCACCCAAAAACCAAAGTGTGCCGCAGCGTCCCCCCAAAACTGAAAAGTGTGCCAAAGAGTCCTGTGCCGTAGTGTCCTGTGCCGTAGGGTCCAGTGCCCTAGAGTCCTGTGCCGTAGTGTCCGAACCCCGTATTAGTATGCGACAAATAAACGGTGATCCGATCATTCAGTTAAGAAACATTCATTTTTTTTCCAAAAAACTACAGTTGATAACAAAACCAATATGCCCATTGCCCTAGTGTTTTTCAAAACGTGACCTTACTATTGGAGGGAGTGGTGTCAAAATGAACACTGGATGACAGACCGCAGATTTCACTCTAAAGCTGCTTGATTACAAAAGCTCAAATACTAGACAAGCCCATAACACCACATTGTTATTTTTGCCCAATTTCGAAATACTAAGTGATATTTGAAATCATTTGTAGAGACTCACCCCAAAATTAGCATAGAAACCTACCCGAGCGGCAGATTTTCCCATATACTAACTGATATTTACCACTATTTGAAGGTACCCACCCAAAATGAGCATAGGACGCTGTGGGTGTCCCATGTAATAACTGAATTTTATCATGTTTTTGTAGGGACCCATCTCAAAATGAGCATACAACTGCAGTTTGTCCCATGTACTAACGATATTATAACGTAAATATGGAAAAATGTGCAATTTGACCAAGTCAATATGATTTCCCATAAGGTGGCCACCTCAGTTAGTATTGTGGATTAAATGATTTCGCCAATGCCCAAACACCACGCACACACCCGACCTCCTGTCTTACTGTCTTGCACAGTACACTTAGTCAAGATACCCCCGTCATAACGTACTGTTCCACTCACCATAGTAAATTTTTATGAACTACAGCGTGATAAATCGGGACGGCACTGCAGTGCGTTATAATCTAACGAACGGTACACTGGTGCCAGGGTGCCTATTGAAGGGATTTTAAATACTATGCGTAAATCTGCTGAAAGGTTCATAATTAAAGTTTATTTCCGATTATCTGAGATATGAATATGATTATCTGTAGATACACAGCTACAGCCACACCCTCCCAAACTTCTCATCCCTCATTCAGGAAGGACTAGCAGCTGGTACGATTCAGTTATATTGCCCCATTCAAAGGAAGACGGGCCAATAGGAACTTTTTGGACAACTTCTTGAAATAGCTCCACTCGAAACCATGTCATCTGCCATGATCTACATTCTACATCTTCTACATTCTACATCTACGTCTTGTAGATCAGGATTTCAACGAACTGAGACTTCGGTCCCTTATTTGTTCATAGTGTGCTACACGCCAGACAGTGTTTACTTATAATCATCGATTATGGCGCATGTTGAAATCCCGTCAAAATTTCAAAACGCTGCTTGTGGTATCGGGTGAGGCCGTGAGATGAAGTACAAAGCACGAGTTATAAAGTGTCACAATTCATGATTTTCGTATACATTAGCTCACTCGAAAGCAACACTTTGAATTATACAATACAGAAAATTCATAAAAGTAAAACCGTATAGAAAAGGGTCGTAATCGGTTGAATAATTTGCTGCTTTTGTACTGCTTTTCGTACTGCTTTTTGTACTGCTTTTGTACTGCTTTTGTACTGCTTTTATCGTAATCTATCATATGAAACAATGTTTTACTCCCCAGCAACACCAGTCACCACATACCTCCCAGTTTGACTACTCTTTTAACCAGTTTATTTCGGCTGATTATCATACATACATGATGATTGATCCTTAGATAATCAAAAAGTATTATTTGTTTTGATATCGAAATTTAAATATACATAGATCATATAATGTATAACAGAAAAAATGATAGGAATACTTTGATAGTACCTATTGTGAATTGTGATATTGCTTCTCATTTTATCATTATTTTAATTGTTTTGATCAAATCAAAATAAAGCTTGATTGTAAACCCACTTGGGGCACCGCAAAGGGCTTCTAAAATAAAATTAAATATCAGTAAGAATACATACACAGGTCCCTTCACAGGACACAGCACACCAATAAAGATATCAAAAGTGGCTGAAAACTGGCCTTCAAACAGTGTCTAGAATCAAAATGATCGTGAGGACCAGCAAGTCCTGTTTACTCACACTGAAAAACTAAAATGCACACCATACACTCAACAAACCACATCTGAAATCGATACATAGACGCGGGCGGGTTCCCTTTAAATATCACGTAGTATATGCATCACTTTCATGTGCTTTTGGGAACACTACGAATTTTCCCATGTCTGATGTAGTGTCTCTTGTCCGTCTCGACCTCTGACAATCGTTTCATCTCCTTGACCAGTTCCCTCCGTTGTTCCCTCTCTTCTGGTGATCTGTCCGGGTTGATGAAGACTTTCTTGTACCTGTCAAGAAAGCTTATTATTCTCCTTATTATTGCCATGAAGCGTATTCAAACTACCACTCCTCATTCAAATTCTGTTGCCACCATCCCTGGCAAGTGGGAACTAATGGCTGGATTACATTGTACTAATGTTCTCACGTTGTACTGTGCAATGATGCACAGTATTATTCCTTTTCCTTATCTGTGACTTCTCCGTGATGTTCCACGTTTATTATCCCCGCAATCATGCATGTGCTGAAACTACCTTCGTCACTCAACTCGTAAAATTTGTAACGCGCATGTCACAAAATCAATAAAGTGGCGCCGAACGCGCGCGCCAAACGACGCAGCTCTTAACAGGTCTTCACATTTTGTCAGCATTGTATGAATGCGCGTCGATTTTTTAAATCGGCGATAACGATAACAAATTAGCGTCTAATCATAAATTTGAGAATTGCATCAGTTCTGCTTAAAATTCTGCTTCCGTAGGTATCAAAGTTTTTACGATTGGCCGAAAGCATCATGAGTTATGGGCAAAAGTGTGAAAACCTTTCGGAAGGTATTGTGACTCATAGAAAGGGAATCACGCTTGCGTCTAGTCGATCTCGTAATCTACTCAACAAGAGCTTTCTTTTGGTACCAAATTTGTCGATTTTAGAAAAAAAATTTACATTTTGCTTTTTATGTCCCTAAGCGTCTCCACTATGAGGACTAGGAGGAACGACGGCGTGCCGCGCGCGCGCGCAGAACTGCTTAACTGGGCGCTGGTTAGCCGTTAGGGCAAATATATGTACCTTGCCATGGCACTCAGAATTAACATATTTGATTATATGTAACGCAGAAACGAATTACTGTGTAACGCAGAAACGTTGCTGTGTAACGCAGAAACGTTACTGTGGAACGCAGTAACGTTACTGTGTAGTGTGTAACGCAGCTGCAGAAACGTTACTGTGTAATGCAGAAACGTTACTGTGTTACGCAGAAACGTTACTGTGTTACGCAGAAACGTTACTGTGTAACGCAGAAACGTTACTGTGTAACGCAGAAACGTTACTGTGTAACGCAGAAACGTTACTGTGTAACGCAGAAAAGTTAATGTGTAACGCAGAAACGTTACTGTGTAACGCAGAAACGTTACTGTGTAACGCAGAAACGTTACTGTGTAACGCAGAAACGTTACTGTGTAACGCAGAAACGTTACTACTTACTGTGTAACGCAGAAACGTTACTATGTAACGCATAAACGTTACTATGTAACGCATAAACGTTACTATGTAACGCAGAAACGTTACTATGTAACGCAGAAACGTTACAGTGTAACGCAGAAACGTTACCGTGTTACGCGGAAACGTTACTGTAACGCAGAAAGGTTACTGTGTAACGCAGAAACGTTACTGTAATAGAAACGTTACCGTGTTACGCGGAAACGTTTCCGTGTAACACGTTTCCGGTTGACTATAAGGCACCTGCATCGTTACGCGTCGATCGAATGAATTGATCAAATGAAAAACGCACACAATCGCTCGCGCTTGCTTTTTTTGCGCGGACGTCTTCGTAAAAGTGTATTGTGCGCGTATTTCATTTGATCGACGCGGAACGATGAAACCACCAAAAATTAAGTATAAACGTGAGCGCAGTGTCTGCAAAAATAGCAATTATCGGAAAGGAGAGATAACTGCACAATGATAATAAGCGGTTGTCTCAATGTTTCTTATATCATTATGATTACGAGTGGTGTATTTAATTTGAAATCATTAACTTCTGCATTCGGTTCGCTTATTGTCCTTCTCAGATAAACGGAGCGCGTGTTTGTGTTGTTTAACTGCAATCAAAGGCCAGTTTAGGCATTATGTGAAAAACCAATCATCATATCACTGTACAATCAAGTATTATGCGATATTCAGAGATACGATGCTCATTGCATAATATGGAATTTGACCTTTAGAAATAGAAAGACTTCACTTTGATTTTAAAAACCACTTTAATTTTTCAAATCTACCAAAAACATAACCAGAACCTTTCTATTATTATTAAGCATTACCTATAGCATAAAGTGATGATGATCTCAGGATATCCGATCTTTGAAAGTTGACAGAACTTAATAATAGTACAATATAAGGGTGGGAGAGAGAGGGTGAAACTGTCTGTTTTGTCCAAAACTTACTACTGACACTGCGGTCAGAACATAATGAAAAAATCTGGAAAGATTACGGACAAAAAGGACATTTTATCCGTTTTGTCCACTTTTCGAATGCGGAAATATTAATAGAAAACAAACACGGACACAGCGGTCAAAATTTACATTGAATTTGAAATAGACATGTCCATTGTCCACGTTCCGCCTTTCAGAAGCAGAAAAATGGGCTTTTCGAAAGCGGAAATCAAGTAAAAACGGTCCATTTTTTTCGTGTTACTTCACACTTGGGCCAAAACGAGTGAGTGCTCTGACAGAACGTCCTGTTCTGCTGGGAACTGGACACACTGCCATCTAAACTGATCAGTAGATCAAGGTTCTACCCCATATTGGTAACATGACACAATGTCCTTTTGCACTGCGAACTGCAGTGCTGTGCCGTTTATACTACAAACAGGAACTGGCCGAATGAAGCCGATACGAAACAAGCGGTACAAACCGAAACCGACCCGAATCAAGCTGAAACGATCCGAAACAAGCCAATCCACCCGAAAGTGAAACAAGCGAAACAACCGAAACAAGCGAATAAACCCCAAAACAAGCGAATCAAGGTCCGAATCATGCGAATTAATTTGAATCACCCCAACCATAATGTATATAACCCGGGTTGATTCGCTTTTTTCTGGTTGATTCGCTTGTTCCGGGTTGAGTCGCTTATTCCAATATTCGGAGAGGTTTTCGGGGTGGTTCGCTTTGTTCCGCTTGCTTCGGCTTGATTCGACCAGTTCCTGTTTGTAGAATCGACGAATGCTGTGCACACTGCACATATATTAACCTAACCAATTTTACTTGGTGGATAATCTCGTTAAATAACCCATAAGTGCAAAGTAACAGCATGTTTTCAAGCACGCTCAAAATCGGCAAATGCTATTAATTGTAATGTTTAAATTCTCTAAGATGTTCATGTCAATAACCGAGACACAATATAAAATCATACATAAATTATCCAGTCAATATCAATAGCAGTAGCACCAAGTTATAAATAAACCAAATACATGCTCCTCGACACATTGAGACCAAATTCGAAGAGTTCAGAACCTGGCATTCTCACAATTTGATTGGCCTAGAAATACAGCGTGTATGCTATTACTTTCACCTCCCATTTTTGACGTATTTGAAGAGGAAGAAGGCAGCAACACCCATCATGGCCAAAGCTGCACTGGTAGTTACGATCTTTACAATCGGCAACGTGTTGGACTGCTGCTGGAACCTGTAAACAGAATTACAATTATTACGGTAGGTATACTCATCAATATGGGATTGTGCACGTAGTAATCTATTATGACCAATTTCAAAAAAGCCTCCCTCTCCTTAGTCATATCTAATCATGATAATTGGTTTTTGATAAAGCGGCACGGCTCCTGAGCTCAGCAAATTTATGTGTTTCTGAATAGACTTCTGATCTGAAGATCAGGATTCAGGAGTCTGTCAATTTACGGCTATTATTCGAGCAAATGGAATGAAACTATCAGGATATTTCAGGCATGAGATCAATATGGCACTGAAGTTTAGATTCACTGTTGAGCCCTAGATGCAAAGGTATGGCCCAAAAACCGGTTTTTGTTCATAACTCGGACATATTTTGAGCTAAACACTTATTTTTTTCAAAAACAGAAATCAAATATAGATAAAGAAATATGTTATTGCTAGTAGTCATTACTCACGGATATGAAGCGAAGAGAACACACGTCTGGAAGACCTTTTGCTGGGCTGCTTCTCTCTCTGGGACGGCAGAGAATAGGAGCGGGGGTGGCAATCCGGCCATTTGCGAGTACTGCTCGGGAGTGTAGGTATACTCTGGCTTCACTGGTGTCTTGTCGCTTTTACTTCCTGGGGCGGAGGAACGGTGATATATCCGGGGAGAAAAATACAAATTCTCAGTTAGGAACGTAAAATATTATGCAAATTGTCGGGAATGATTTTCATTTAGCAATCTTAGAGCTCTTCTGCCTTTCTTTAAACTGACCTATGAAGACCGAGGGAACATCAATCTGCATCTGTATCTCTACAGCTTTCTCGAAGGAGTCCGCTCTGGCAGAGTCGTAGAGCACGATGGCAAGGTCACACATCTCCCGTCCTCTGGCGAGCACCTCCTCTAAGTCAGCTTCTCTCACCTCCTGGAGAATCAGGTACTTCTCCTGCTGAGCCTGGTACTTGAAACCGGGGGTAATGGGCAAGTGGGCATCAATAATCAATGTTCAATTTGTGATATGGGATCGTTCACATATTACGTAATCAATTTTTGGCCGATTTCAACACCCCCTCCCCCTCGTAATCAAGTTTACAGTAGTTGTATTTGTTACAATAACATGTAACGTAATCATTCGGAAACCCCCTCCCCCCTCTAGGTGATTACGTAATATGTGAACGATCCCTATACATCCCAATCATTCTTCAAATTCACAAATAGTCTCTTGAAACTAAAACAACTGCCAACCTGATACTTGATCCTGTTGATGCAAATGTGTCGTTCTGTTTCCGGTGATATCTCTATCTCTCCCTTTTTAATGAGGCGGTTAATAAAACATGACTTGCCACAGCCTTCCGGGCCGAACACGAAGCACTGCAGTACGTCACGAGAACTCAGCTGGCGCTTGAAGTCGTCATTTCGTCGCGGAGTAACTAAAAGATGTAGGTGTAAGAAAGACGAAGGTGTAACAAGAGGTGTAACTAGGACTTAGGAGTGAGTGTAACGTAACTAGGGGTGTAACTAGAAACAAGGTAAATAGGGGCGTGAGGAGAGGTAGGCGCTTGAAGTCGTCATTTCTTCACGGGGTAACTAAAAGAGGAAGGTGCAAGAAGGTGATGTTGACTGAAGAGAATCGAAAAAGGGAAGTTTGTAGACAAGGGATAGGTGGGGAGTGAGAGAGAGGAAGGATTGGAGTAATGAGAATTGGCGAGGACGGCATATTATGATAGGGTATGAAAGATTTGACACATTCCCACAAACTGACCGTGTACTGCGGAGAGTTGGTTGCCCCGTGCATCGGAAGTGTACCCCAAGTACCCTAGGTACTCCAGTGTATACTCAGGGTACAGGAAGACGTTGAGCGTCCACAGGGCCATGTACCCCTCCTGAGTCAGCCAGCCCATCTCACTGGTCATCACAGAGGCAGAGAAGTCACCCCAGGGATGTTAGGACACACCTGACGCATGGAGAGGATCAAAAACTTGGGGAGAACAGCGTAGATTGTTATTTTCCAATTTCGTGTATACACCATTCGGTAAAAATAAAAGACGTCGTGAGATAATTTATTTATTTGAGGGAAGCTGTTCAATACGCCATAATATCCCTCGACAAACGCTGAAGAGGCTAGCGAGTTCTGAAGGTGAGAGGAGACCATCACCGTCACTATCGTACTTGTAGAACAAGCCCCTGAGGTACTCAATGCCCTCCTCAGTCAGCTCAACACTGCAACCCTCGTCCACATGGAGGTAAGGACGGAGGTAGGAGTCCGAGACTTCCAGCTGGTCTGTATATCCGAACTTACGGAGGACTGTCCAGGTGGTTTCGTGCCTGTACGGAGTCAAGTGGTTACTGTACAGGTGGTTTCGTGCCTTTACGGCGACAAGTGGTTACTGTCCAGGTGGTTTTCGTTTCCGGTTCACAAAGTGTTGGCATCTTGGGGGAGGGGGGGGGGCTAATGTCCACTTTTTTTATGTCCACTTTAGAATTTTGGCTGTCCCATCGGCAAAATGGACAGACAGAGTGGACGAACTCAGTGAACTTAAATTTTTCTTCAAATTTAGACTTGGATTATTCCATCATATTTGATCTCAATCACAAAAAAATGAGCTCAAACAAAGATCCTAAATCATCCTAGAACCAAAAGTTGAAAAAGATAACGAACCTTCCCCGTTGGATGAAGATGGTGTGAAGGAAAAGGAAGCCCATCTCTGACATCTTGTTATCCACAATTCCGCAATCACAGAACCGCTTCACAATGTTCTTAACTTCCATCAAGTTACTCTGAAACGGTGAGACGTCAGTGGGTATAAGGTGCCCACTGTGTACTGCAATATGAGTGTGCAATAAAGGTGTACAATAGTAAAACTCAATAAGTCCCAAAACAGAAGCCCTTTACAGTGCCCTAATACAGAACTTTTCGTGTACCTGTTGCAAAGGAGCATTGAAACATCGCTGCTGGAACTCGTTCAGTTCATGGTCACTGAGAAACCCGTCATTGTCATCGTCACAAATCCTAAATACTCGCCTCAACGCCTGAAAATATTGGAGAATATGATTCGGAATATGGACACGGTGAACTAACAGGCGGTGAAATAAATCCTCCCAAAGATTTTAGAACGTTTTTCGGTTTATAGAGGCCCCATTTAACAAAAATAGTTATCCAAAAACATCCCTGGGACACCCTGATTTCTATCCTTTTTACCAGCGTGTGAGTTAAAACTTCTAATGGCGATATCTCGGCTTCCTTTTGAGATACGACTGTTTCATAAACAAAGTGGATGTTAGCCCTCCCCCAACATGCGCACTCACCTCAGCACAAGCAGGTTTAAGTCTGCCCAGTTCCGGAGAGTACAGGGGCGCTGTGGGGTGTAAGACAGCTTTCTGAGCGTAGTAAAACATCTCAGATATGTTCTTTAGCCGCCGGGCACTGCACTCTACACATGTCTCTATCTCGGGATACTCGTTCATCAGAGGCACAACCTGGTGTCAGAGTCTCAAGTTAGATTAACAGTGTCAGGGTGGCATGTCGGCGGTCTCGGGCCATCAGGTAAGGAGGAGATATATTTCATTTGTAAGGGAGTTTTTAAATACATTATGTCAGCAGTATAGAGGGGGGAGTTGCCAAATGCTGACAGATGTTGAACGGGGAGACAGGACACCAGATCCTCACCCATTGCTGAAATCAAGACTATTTCAAGTAATTTCTTCCCCCAATCACCTATTTTGTTTTAAAATACCAATACACATCAATACACCAACCTAGCGACACCAAGTGCCAAAAATTGCAAAAAATTGCTGAGTAGGGGGGTGGCCGACATATTTTTTTGTTTTTTTTGTTTTTTTTGTTTTTTTCAAAAAATCACATTTACCTTAACAAAAAAACAAAAAAACAAAAAAACAAAAAACAAAAAAACAAAAAACAAAAAAATACAAAAATACAAAACAAAAAACAAAAAAAAACAAAAAAAAAACAAAAAAACAAAAAAATACAAAAAATACAAAACATAAAAACAAAAAACAAAAAAACAAAAAAACAAAAAATAAAAAAAACAAAAACAAAAAAAAAAACCAAAAAACATGAAATACAAAATACAAAAATTACAAAATAGATTAAAAACAAATAAAAGAGTAAATATAATACTATTGATACATCAAGTTATTAAGGTTGGCGTAGTAACCTTCTGCTGAATTTGGTGTGATAAATCCATTTTTCACATTCATTTTATCCCCTCGACCCCACATAGCCAAACCTTATTCTAACTCGGAACAAACAACATTGGTCACGTATTTCTTATCAATTCCTTCAACTCATCGACGTGAACTCAACGGCTGAAATACAGAAACTGACATCAAGTTTACGTGTTTCTATCGCATCTGAACTTGTTTCAAGGTAAATCAAGTCGAATGACCTATGCAAATATAAATTTCTTGAAATCCCCTAATTTCTAGAAAACATCCACGTGAACTTACGTGCTTCACAATTTCATCGTAGATTTCTCATTCCTATTTATTGAGGCATTGAGAAACCATTATCACTTCGTCATTGTATCACCGAATAGGGCTACATTCTAAAGTTTCGGTCTTAAACGTAATTTCAAGCATTTGGCAGTTACATTTTTAGAAGCCTCCTGCGACAAAAATTTTCGACCGATCGCCTTAAATTGAGAACTCCTCTATTGCTAAATCTCTAGGTCTAAAAGCAATGTGTATCAGTAAACACAATCTGGCGAAAACTCTCTGAGTTACAGATGTTCAGAGTATAGGGAAAATAGCGTTCTATCGCAAAATACTTTTAGAGTGGTTTCACTTGATTTTGAAGACGACACCACAGCAGCAAAATGGGCGCCGACCAAATTCCTTTCATATTTTGTATTTTTTGGTTTCATGTTTTTTGGTTTTCTATGTTTTTGTTTTTGTATTTTTGTTTTTTATTGTAGTTTTGTTTTATTGTTTTTGTTTATGTTTTTGTAACTTTTTTGTTTTTGTTTTTTGTTTTTTTTTTGTTTTTGTTTGTTTTTTGTATTTTTGTATTTTTTGTTTTTTTTTTTTTGTTTTTTTTTGTTTTTATTTGTTTTTTTTTCAGAAAACATTTGCATTAACAAAAAAAAACAAAAAAAAAATGGTCGACCCCCCACAGTATCATGTGAAAGCTCCGCCTCCTTTAGTATCCCAAAATCAAAGGAATATCTCGATTTCTAATCAAGATTATCATTGAGTCCACCATTTCAAGGGAATGAATACAAATTACACTGAAATTTTTAAATACATTATGTCAGCAGTATAGAGGGGGGAGTTGCCAAATGCTGACAGATGTTGAACGGGGAGACAGGACACCAGATCCTCACCCATTGCTGAAATCAAGACTATTTCAAGTAATTTCTTCCCCCAATCACCTATTTTGTTTTAAAATACCAATACACATCAATACACCAACCCAGCGACACCAAGTGCCAAAAATTGCAAAAAATTGCTGAGTATCATGTGAAAGCTCCCGCCTCCTTTAGTATCCCAAAATCAAAGGAATATCTGGATTTCTAATCAAGATTATCATTGAGTCCACCATTTCAAGGGAATGAATACAAATTACACTGACCGACTCGAGAGGTGATTCATCCAGTTCAAGTAACATGTCGTCCTTGTTTCCCACCAAGATAACGGGTCTAGCCAGGTTGTCCACCTCGTTAATCTCGCGTATCTTGGGCAGCCAGTAGGAGTGGGCACTTTCTAAAGACCTCTCATCATCGATACCGTACACCAGGCAGAATACATGTGCCTGAGGGGAATGGACTTGTCACAAGAGGCTTAGGGCTGAATTTCTTTCACAAATAGTATCAATGATACCTGGGAAATCTGGTTTCGGTACCCATCAAGGACAAATATAAGCAAAAGGTCAAAATCAAATAAAGAATAATATTAGGCCCAGTGCCCTCTGCATTTCGCGGGTAAGATGGTCGTCTCCGAAATATTCTCGGGCAGAGTAGTCCACTATGTGAGTGGGAACGCCCTCAGGGGTCACGTCAGCAGGGATCGTTATCTCCTCCGCTCTCAGGGGCACATGTTGGAAGGATATGTGCTGTAGTTCACCATCCACCAGATATCTGAGATGAGGAACGTGGAATTTGCTTAGGAAAAAGGTGGTGTAGCTGACACACATGCGAAATCACTTTTAATACCATGATACATGAGAATGAATTGGTCTCTCCATTGATTATCGAATGTTTAACTTTTATCAAATATGCCAACACCAGTTTTCGCATCGTACATCCATACAAACTGCAAATAAATAAGTTGCCCTATATTACACACTTTCAAAAAAAAACTCTCTGTTTCTTCATGATGCTCCTTTTTTGTGAAATACTGAACTTTTTACAAATACTGAACCTTCTACAAAAATTTTGAAAGCAAAAGCTTCCAAAAATTTCCGATTTTTCCCCTAACCCCCACCAGACACCTGCCGTAGCTCACTGGACGTCCCCCTCCCTTTCCCCACCCTAGAAATACTATACCCATGTTTCGGGGGTAGAAACGTTCAGTTTGATGCTTACTGCTTATTTCAAATGATGGCATTTGACACGATTTTGGACTCGCAAAATTTCTATGTTTAGGAATGAATTTTTAAAAGAAAAAGGCGATTGATTGGGGTGGGAAATAAATGAGGAGCCAACCGTGACCGCGCGCATAATCGAATTCAAGCTACATTATGCGCGCCGCGCGCGCGCGCGCTAAGGATTGAGAATTAAATGTTAACCTTTTATAGAGATGTCGCCGCGCGTAACGCAATATGATGTTTCCATATGGTGTTTCGCCAAAAATTGGACAAATTTGGTACAAAAATGTCTTCATTCTTCAATGCGCGGCCAAAAAATACAATAGAATCGTCAATTGAGCAATTTAATGACTTCTTCATCAATCAGTTCAAAATCATTATTATAAAGGATTAAGGCAGTTGAAGCACCGTGCTTAGCGCAACCCAAACGCCGGCTAAAAACGGAGTTGAAAGCCCGCGATTTTTTGCAGTTGCAAGAGGAGTTACTGTCAAGTAAAACAGAGCAGATCAATAGGTTTCAATCTATGGTTGATAATAAGCTCAAGGACACAATTAAAACTGAGATGAAGAGCTATAGTGATGCAGTGAAGAAGGATGCTGGACAGACACTAACAATCAGAAATATCAAGACTGCTGTAAAAGATATTGTAATGAGTGGAACTGAAGACAGGGAAAGGAACTTGATACTGTTTGGTGTGTCAGAAGAACCAAATGAAACTATGGAGAACAAGGTGGCTCAGATATTTGAAACAGTTGGTGTGAAACCAAAGTATGAAGCTGTTCGATTTGGTAGAACTGCAGGAAAAAGACCAATCCGTGTCACACTGGAAAATAGAGAAACTGTATTTGAGGTACTGAAAGTGGCCAAGAATCTTAAGGGACACTCACGATATGGGACTGTATTCATTGGCTTAGACAAAAGCCCAGAAGAACGTGGTGAGAGACGTAAACTGGTTCAGGAGTTGAAGAGAAAGATTGCTGAAAACCCAGGAAAAAAGTTTCTAATAAGGAAGGGTGAAATTTGCCATGCAGACGAAAGTGAAGGAGAAGTGGTGTCATCTGACCAGGGGACTTCATCTGAAAAGAAACCTCAGTGGAGACCACCTCACTTGAAGAAACCCCATGTTAAAAGGCATATTACCTCTGAGTCTGAAATAGAAAGCTCAGACTGTAATTAAAAGTTTATAACTCAGGACTAATAGATTTAATGGTTTATATATTAAAGTTTTAAATTAGATCAGCAAAATGGTATCTGATGATGTCAATTCATGAATGATCATCATAGTTGACATACCTAACAATGAACAGTCTGACTATGTGTCTTAGAGCAGTATTTGAAGTTTGAAGGGTATCCTCTTTTTGTTAGATCTCTCTGATCTGCTTTCATTACCGCACGTTTAGGCGGAGCCTTTGATCAAGGCATTCAGAGAAATATATATATGCAGGGTAGTAGAAAAATAAATTCTCTCTAGAGAAGCATTATTCTTATTTGAATTTAGGCCTTGGATTTTCCGTAATTAATGCTCAAAGTTGGAAAAATAATCGCGAAAAACAATATCGAAGTGAAGGTTTAATTCACAAGTTGCGCGCGTTGTTATGGTGATTGAGTGATTGCGCGCAAAACTGCACGTGCATTTAACGAAGATTCTGCCATTTCGTTAATGTGTACTTTGGAAACGTTTCAACTGTTTAAAGTCATAATTTACGTTCTTAATGGAATTTTCGAGTTTGGTAAAAAGTTAACGACAGAAGACTATCAACTCTAATCACTATTGTAGTAGAAAAGGTAAGAGTTGAACAATTTGTTGCATTGTGAAAATCAGCGATAATTCTTTCATATCAAGATATTTGTAGTTTTGATGGTTTGCTGCGAGGATTCGACAGAAGGAGGAATTTTCAATTACTCAAGTTAGAAGTGGGTTCAAAACAGATGAAAATGCAGACAATTTTGATTTCAACGATTTGTTGCTCATCTTTTCTCTCTGAATCTGAACTTCGGATTAGAAAACCGTTGTTCTGGATTACTGAACTATGTGTCCTTGACATTAATTTATAATCGCAAATTCTGCAACATTTTTTGATTCATATTAAGATCCTATGGAAATAATTCGTAATTTCGTTACGTTGCACCCCTACCCCCAGTAGCAAAAAATTGCACCAATGACTTCGAACAATTTATCGTACGTCCAACTAACTATACGTCCAATTAGTGAGAACCCCCAACGGGTTTTTTCGTCATTATTATAAAGGATTAAGGCAGTTGAAGCACCGTGCTTAGCGCAACCCAAACGCCGGCTAAAAACGGAGTTGAAATCCCGCGATTTTTTTGCAGGGTAGTAGAAAAATAAATTCCCTCTAGAGAAGCATTATTTTTAATTGAATTTAGGCTTTAGATTTTCCGTAATTAATGCTCAAAGTTGGAGAAGGAATCGCGAAAAACAATATCGAGTTCAAGATTTAATTCACCAGTTGCGCGCGTCGTTATGGTGATTGGTGATTGCGCGCAAAAACTGCACGTGCATTTTAACGAAGAATCTGCCATTTCGTTACTGTGTACTTTGGAAACGTTTCAACTGTTTTGAGTCATAATTAACGTTCTCAATGGAATTTTCAAGTTTGGTAAAAAGATTACGACAGAAGACTATCAACTCTAATCACTATTGTAGGAGAAAAGGTAAGACTTGAGCATTTTGTTTCATTGTGAAAATCAGCGATAATTCTTTCATATCAAGATATTTGTAGTTTTGATGGTTTGCTGCGATCAGGATTCGACAGAAGGAGGAATTTTCAATTACTCAAGTTAGAAGTGGGTTCAAAACAGATGAAAATGCAGACAATTTTGATTTCAACGATTTGTTGCTCATCTTTTCTGTGAATCTGAACTTAGGATTAGAAAACCATTGTTCTGGAGTTCTTCATATTTACTGTTATGTGTCCTCGACATTAATTTATTATCGCAAATTCTGCAACATTTTTTGATTCATATTAAAATCCTATGGAAATAATTCGTAATTTCGTTACGTTGCACCCCTACCCCCAGTAACAAAAAATTGCATCAACGACTTCGTTCAATTTATCGTACGTCCAACTGACTATACGTCCAATTAAAGAGAACCCCCAACAGGTTTTCTCGTTACATTATAAATTGAATTATCACACCTTTATAGTGAAGAATAAGATGCAAAAAGGACTTATTTGACCAGTTACAGATCCTGAATTTATCATTATTAAGTTATTAAGCTTGCTGAAATTTTGTAACACGTTCAATCGGTTTCTGCCAAGTCTAAAGACTAAATCAAAATTTCTGGTGATTTGCTTAAAATGCAATTCACAGGAATAATTCACAGGAATTTATGATGTGGGATGGTGAAAAACTGAAAAGTCTTAAAAACTCTCTGACAAGACGTGTTACAAAAAATTCATCAAACTGGAGTCTGGAACAAATGTGGAACAATTTGCTACAAAAATTTTATCACGTGTTTAGCGTGGAAAAATTGCTATGAGAATGTTTGGTAGATTTTCAAAAATTTCTAGTCCGAGACAGTGCTTTACACTTTTACATACGTAAGGGATCGTTCACATATTACGTAATCAATTTTTGGCCAATTTCAACCCCCCATCCCCCCTCGTAATCAAGTTTACAGTAGTTGTACTAGGGCGTTCGGAAATGATTGTCACTACAGGCATAAAATGACAAATATGACCGACCATTTCAAAATTTCAACATATTCGAGTACGAGGGTCTCTACCAGACTGAATTGCAAATTTTCAGCGTTAACGATGAATTTTGAGTAGGTCATCTAGCTTGTTTTTTGATAGTTTTCAGGTGCCCCGCTGTATGGCGAATTCTAAATCTTCTAGACCATGTTTTTATGGTCCGATTTCACTATTCAGGTCATTAATTCAGGGCGTTCAGGCCCAAAACTAAAGAATAGGATGATTGGTTGACATTCGGGGCAAATTTCTGTACAATTTAACCCTGTATGATTGTTGATGAGTAGAGCTAAAATGGGGCAAATTTAACAGTTCAGTAACCGATAATGCAGTACCCATCTTGCACAGTCGTTTCTGAAGTTAAGACAATAAGTCAAAATCTTAAAAATGGTTGTCTCGTGTACGGATGGGTCTGAAGAATAAGATGCAAAAAGGACTTATTTGACCAGTTACAGATCCTGAATTTATCATTATTAAGTTATTAAGCTTGCTGAAATTTTGTAACACGTTCAATCGGTTTCTGCCAAGTCTAAAGACTAAATCAAAATTTCTGGTGATTTGCTTAAAAATGCAATTCACAGGAATAATTCACAGGAATTTATGATGTGGGATGGTGAAAAACTGAAAAGTCTTAAAAACTCTCTGACAAGACGTGTTACAAAAAAAATTCATCAAACTGGAGTCTGGAACAAATGTGGAACAATTTGCTACAAAAATTTTATCACGTGTTTAGCGTGGAAAAATTGCTATGAGAATGTTTGGTAGATTTTCAAAAATTTCTAGTCCGAGACAGTGCTTTACACTTTTACATACGTAAGGGATCGTTCACATATTACGTAATCAATTTTTGGCCAATTTCAACCCCCTCCCCCTCGTAATCAAGTTTACAGTAGTTGTACTAGGGCGTTCGGAAATGATTGTCACTACAGGCATAAAATGACAAATATGACCGACCATTTCAAAATTTCAACATATTCGAGTACGAGGGTCTCTACCAGACTGAATTGCAAATTTTCAGCGTTAACGAAGAATTTTGAGTAGGTCATCTAGCTTGTTTTTTGATAGTTTTCAGGTGCCCCGCTGTATGGCGAATTCTAAATCTTCTAGACCATGTTTTTATGGTCCGATTTCACTATTCAGGTCATATTCAGGGCGTTCAGGCCCAAAACTACAGAATAGGATGATTGGTTGACATTCGGGGCAAATTTCTGTACAATTTAACCCTGTATGATTGTTGATGAGTAGAGCTAAAATGGGGCAAATTTAACAGTTCAGTAACCGATAATGCAGTACCCATCTTGCACAGTCGTTTCTGAAGTTAAGACAATAAGTCAAAATCTTAAAAATGGTTGTCTCGTGTACGGATGGGTCTGAACTAATATCCTTACACGATAACCGAACTTTTCAAGTAATTTAAATGTCATTTTTTGAACCATTGCCAGAGCAAAAGTTGCAACTGCCCTATCTGGAGCATATCCTTTTTGAGGTCAAAGCACCCCCTTAGGGTTATTTCAACTCGACGAAAAACAGTTCATTTGTTCCGGTTAGCATCCACGTGTGCTGCAACAGCCTCATTTTGATTATCTCGCACTTCCTGGGTCCGTTGATAGCGCAGTTTCTTTGACATCGAAATTTGTGGTCAGTTTCGTACAGCGGAGCAAAAAATTAGAAATTTGAATCCGCTGTAGATTGGACTAAGAAAACTTGGTTGTCGGTAAACCCCGATCATTTAAATCCAAAAATGTCTGAAAAAAACGAAAATCACATCAAAAGTCCTCCCGGCAGCCGTTTCTCCAGAAAATCGCAAGTGACAATCTTTTCCGAACGCACTATTATTTGTTACACCTCTAAGAACTAGATGAAATTATCTGTAAAACTTGTTAGTGAAAACTTAAAATGGACTAGATTGAACTTGACAGAAAATATCAGGTCATATTGCTTAATTGGGCATGAAAATTAGGCAATGTTTGCTTCAATCAGACATGCATCATAAGCAGCACCAAAGTCTTTTTAAAATTTTCAGTGAAAACTTACCATAAAATAGATTGAAAATACCTGTTTATATTAGACATCAGAATTGGGCAATTGCCATGAATATTATTATTTTATTAAGTGGCACCACAACTAAAAATTGTTAGAGAAAACTTACTATGAATTAAATTGAAATATATATGTTTAGTATAAACCAGACAATATTTAGATAGATTGAACATTAATGGATCCAATGTATCCAATGGATCCATTTTTGATGTTCAATGGACATGTTTGATGGATCCAATGGATATTTAATGGGTCAATCTGAGTGGATCCATGGTGGACACAATCACCAAACATGGTTTAGTAGATGGACATCAGTCTGGTATTATTTTGTTCAATGGACCAATTGTGTCCATTGGATTCAATGGATCCATTGTGTCCATTGAACACCATTGAACATGCCCATTGGATGCATTGTACATTGTGTCCAATGGACGAAATTAATCCATTGGATCCAATGGAAACAGTGTGCAATGGACATGTTCAATGGTGTTCTATGGACACAATGGATCCATTGAACAAAAATACCAGACTGATGTCCATCTACCAAACCATGTTTGGTGATTGTGTCCATTGGATCCATTGTACATGTCCATTGAACATCAAAAATGGATCCAATGGATCCATTGAACACCATTGGACAATTTTACCGATGGACATCATGTTCAATAGATGTCCATTGGATGTCCAATGGAAGTCCATTGGACATGATGAATCCACTGGATCCATTGAACAAAATTCACAACTTATGTGACACTTTTACCGAAAATTAGTCAATTGGTGCCTCAAATAGACATATCAAGTGGCACCAAAATCTAGGTAAAATTTTCATTGTAATAACCAGCCCTAAATGCATGTCCACATTGTAAAGTATAGAATGAAAACTGTTCTGCCTTAAATAAACGAAGAAACAAGATGCAATTCACAGTAAAACTTGCCAGTACAAACAATAGATAAATGGAAATCATTTCGCCTCAAATATAGAAAATGAAACAAGATGAAATTTTCAGTAAAATGTGTCAGTAAAAACATTAGATAAACATGGAATACATGCTCACATTGAGAAGAAAAAAGTGGGCTATGTTTAGCTCATACTGTGACTGGGAGTAGAAGTGGGAAACATGTTGTACCACAAAGCTGCATGAGTTGACAGATGTGACTTACATAGAAACTAGAAATTCGAGATAAAAAATGGACAAAATTTGGTCTTAAATGAGACACACTATCTAAAATGACACCCAGATGTAGACAAATTTACACCAGGGATCGGAATCCTGTATGGGATACAGAGCAGCCCAAAAACTATATATTATGCTGTAAAGAATGCCAGATTACACGAATACCAGATTACCAGGTTGAAATAAGAAAAATGAATTCTTATCATGGAGAATAAGGCTTCTGGATGTGAAGAATCGTATTGCATTTGCATTTGGCATTGCAGAGTAACATGGGCTTGCAAATAGTTATGAAGACAGAGTCAAAAAGAACATTTTGAAAGAACATCAAATGGTTAATTTTAGCATCAGCCGATTGATTGTTGAAAGTTCTGAGAATCAATCAAGCTGCAACAACAAACATTACACAGATTATGGAAGAAAAGAATGCTGCTAAAAATAGAAGTTCCTATGAAAGTTGCATCCAGTGGGGATAAGTCATAAGAGTGGTTTTGAAGATTTTTCCACAAACACTACTAAAGACGTACGGCGCGGCGTCATTTCTTTTAACGTCAGTTCCGACGGTTCAAATCCGACCGTCAAAACGACAACCCGGAGCGAGAAATAGGGCCCTGGTTTAGCGCTTGCCGCGCCGCGCACTCCGTGCGCGTAACCAGGGCCCTGGTTAGGGCAAGTTACGCGCACAAAGTGCGCCACGCGGCAAGCACGACGCCCTGGCCTTGGTTAGGGGAAAACATGACCCTCCAAATTTCCGAGTGTGGCGCGCAAGGGATAGAATCCATCTTACCATCACAATTTGCCCTAACCAGGACCCTGGTTACGCGCACGGCGAGGAGTGCGCGGTGCAGTTATAGTTAGGGGATTAGGGGAAGTATTGTGCTAATGGTTATTCAGTTTGTCTGTTTGTTAGGTGGTTTCATCGTTCCGCGTCGATCAAATGGATTGATCAAATGAAATATGTACACAATACACTTTTACGAAGAGGTCCGCGCAAAAAAGCAAACAAGAGCTTGCGAGCGATTGTGTACGTTTTTCATTTGATCAATTCATTCGATTGACGCGTAACGATGCAGGTGCCTTAGGGATTTTTTTACTTCATCTTATTATTTCAGTTTTTGAATTTTTATATCAGTATATTATGTTACTATGCCAATTGATCACCCAATCTGACCCTCAATTGTTGTAAGAATAAACGAAAGTTATCGATAAATAAATCATTTGTATAATGAGAGTTCATTCTTAGGTTTTCACCATGGGTTCATTTATACATTGTTGTGTTTTTGTGTTTTAACATTTTATATTGATTTTCATACTTTCAAACATCACTTCACATTAATCTGAGAATGTTGTGTTGCACTATATGGAGTTCCTGAAGAAGAGATTTTTATAATCTTGAAACTGTCAGTAGAATAGTGGAGTATAGTGTGTGGGTTAGATTACTTTATTGAAAGTTGTTTGTTTCACTGCATCAATGATCAATCACATCAAACATTTGTATAATGTGCTACATAATAATTCTTTTTAATTTAAATATGTGGCTTGACTACAAAGATGACTGTATTTGTTCTACAAAGAAGATGTTTTTAACCCTGCAAGCAGGGGTGAAGTCGCCCAGAATGGAGTCCCATTGTTTCTCTGGTTCATTCTCGTCTCTTCAGAGTCGCAGCCTGATTTATGTTTACAAGTAAACACAGTCGACTTGATCTTTTGATCTTGTTAGGACCAGATGGAACTTTATCTTCCCTACACTGGATAAAGACATTGATGAACTTAATTTCCTTGATGAACTTGGAGCTTCTGAAACTAACACACTACTTGTGGTTGGGCGCCTGTCAAATGCATTCAACCCCACAACACGGTCGCAAGTCCGTGTGCCACAGTGTTAGCTTTCATTACACCATATCATTTTTGGTGTCTCATGCTTTATTTGGATCTGCCTCGCTCTCTGATGAAGGCATTTCTTTCATGGATCCCGTCAAAGACTATGGTTGGAGTTGTTGGAGAGTTCTGTGGCTTGACTACAAAGATGACTGTATTTGTTCTACAAAGAAGATGTTTTTAACCCTGCAAGCAGGGGTGAAGTCGCCCAGAATGGAGTCCCATTGTTTCTCTGGTTCATTCTCGTCTCTTCAGAGTCGCAGCCTGATTTATGTTTACAAGTAAACACAGTCGACTTGATCTTTTGATCTTGTTAGGACCAGATGGAACTTTAACTTCCCTACACTGGATAAAGACATTGATGAACTTAATTTCCTTGATGAACTTGGAGCTTCTGAAACTAACACACTACATCTTGTGGTTGGGGGAGTGTTGAGCGCCCGTCAAATGCATTCAACCCCACAACATGGTCACAAGTCCGTGTGCCACAGTGTTAGCTTTCATTACACCATATCATTTTTGGTGCTTCATGCTTTATTTGGATCTGCCTCGCTCTCTGATGAAGGCATTTCTTTCATGGATCCCGTCAAAGACTATGGTTGGAGTTGTTGGAGAGTTCTGTGGCTTGACTACAAAGATGACTGTATTTGTTCTACAAAGAAGATGTTTTAACCCTGCAAGCAGGGGTGAAGTCGCCAGAATGGAGTCCCATTGTTTCTCTGGTTCATTCTCGTCTCTTCAGAGTCGCAGCCTGATTTATGTTTACAAGTAAACACAGTCGACTTGATCTTTTGATCTTGTTAGGACCAGATGGAACTTTATCTTCCCTACACTGGATAAAGACATTGATGAACTTAATTTCCTTGATGAACTTGGAGCTTCTGAAACTAACACACTACATCTTGTGGTTGGGGGAGCGTTGGGCGCCCGTCAAATGCATTCAACCCCACAACACGGTCGCAAGTCCGTGTGCCACAGTGTTAGCTTTCATTACACCATATCATTTTGGTGTCTCATGCTTTATTTGGATCTGCCTCGCTCACTGATGAAGGCATTTCTTTCATGGATCCCGTCAAAGGAATGGAATTTGTCAATCAATCAACTTCATTCAAACAACTGATTTGTTTTACAAGACTCAATTGACTTATTTGTGTTTGATTGTGCAATATTACAGTTGTTTTCATACTAGGTCAAATTATGATTTTCCACAGCCTATCAGTATCATGTGATCTCCTGAGTGGGGGATACCAAATGGACCAATCAGATCATTGTAACTGATATTGCCAACATCAGATACAACCATCTGATTTTTTGATTTTTTTCATTTCCTATCACATATGAAGGAGATCATGTTATAGGCTATGGAAAATCTGAGCAATCTGCCAATTTCTAATATGCTGAGTATAATATTATTCTCTGGAGTATTCTAAGGTGATATTACACGTATGTGTGCTCATCAGTCGATAGGACTTCGTCAATAGGGTTCTTAAGGTGTTGTAATGCAAACCTTAGACAGTTTTTGACATCAGGAAATCTGTTTGTTGTCTATTTCAAGTGTTTAGACTACTGCAAATGTGATAAAATAGTCTTTAATCATGATTCTGGGGTTTATCCCCTTTTAAACTCCCTTTTTACCACCCTATTTACTACCCTACCTCATCAATAGGGTAGTTAATAGGGGTAGTAGCCCAAGTTAAGAAAGTTTTCCATTTCCAAGGAAATCCCAGAAAAGGCATCATTTTGGGATTTTGGGATTTTAACAACACTATCTACAACCTTATTTACTACCTCTGATATTTACTAATGAGTACACATAGCAGTTAATGCTACAATAATATAACCACAAAATCACATCCTTTAAGGAATAGATAATTGAATGTTTTTGATGTGTCTCTGGATCCATCATTAGAGTGAATTGAATTGAATTGAGTGAAACAAAATTATCTATGGTGAAATTATCCAAACTGCATGCAATACCTTAGTACCAGAAATATAGGCGACTAATAATTAAGGCGCAACATATTAAGGCGACAAGATATTAAGGCGATTTTTTCCTGGAGTTTAAATTGAAGTTTTTTCCCGAAAATAAACGATTTTTTCCATTGAAAATGGCTATGAAATGAATATAAAATTGAACAAAAATGCAGAAAATTTCTTGTTGAATGGGCCTTCAAAATATAGTAAATCAGATCCTGAGCTTTTCAAACGGGTCAATCAACATTCTAGAGTCAATGCCACCATCTTTACATCGTGCCACAGCGTCAGTGATACCAGAAGTACGCCAACCCGAAGAAATTAACTTCTTCCCTTCCACACTCTTGAAGAACTCGAAGGACTTTTCTCAGAGTACTGGCGTGTAAAGGCTTCAGCACCGACAAGCGGATATCCAGCTTGAAGTCTCTTACATTAGAATTACGCTGAATGTGATCGGCTAAATTACGGCTTACGTAGGAGGCACATGCATCCTGCTCAAAAGCTTTAAGCTTTTTATTGACAGTGAGATCTAGTGGTGACAAAAGGTGAGTTAAGTTTTTTGGAATGTCGACCGTGCAGATTCCGAGGTTTGGGAGTAGATGCACAACTCTTGGTGCATTATGCGCACTAAAATCATCCCATATGAGAAGTGCTTTCTGGCTGGGCTTTCCAAGAGTTTTCCGTGTCTGCTCAACATAAGGTTTAATAACATTTTCCAGTATATTAACCGTTTCTTCGGTGTTAGACCAGTGAGTTTTGTTAAAAGAAAGTAGGAAACCTGAAGGAAGTAGATCTGCTGATGGTAAACATCTCTTAGTTGTTCCTTTATAAATGAGTTGATAGGGCAGGATGTCCCCGGACAGTGTGATGGCAAGAGTAGCAGTGATTGTTCTTTTGTCATCACTGTGAGCCACAGCGGTGCGACTTTCTCCTGTTTTACTCATGGTCGTGTTACTTAGGTTAAAAAACTTTGTTGGAGTTTGATCGAGTGTAATAATGAGCTCCTCGGGGATATCATATTTGTCTACGACCTTTTGAATTGCAAAGTGGTATCGCAGCTTGATTTCCTCATATGCTGCAATACTAACAGGAGGACGAGACGTTGTTGCTTTCCTTTGAGAGAACTTCATACGAACATACAATGATGTTAGCCAGGAGCGTGTCACCTCAAATTTCAAGTAAGCACCATACTTGGTAAGGTCAGCATTCACCAATCCCAGCAGGCATCCGCGTATTGTTGTCGCATTCACCACACCTCCTGCTTCTCTCATAGCCACCAGTAGTTTTCTTAAATCAGCATCTAGCTCAGATGGTAGCGATAATGTGTTTTAATTGATCCGAATGTAAAATAATTAATTTAAATTTGTTAAATAACGATTTTGTGATAGTGAAAATTAAATCATGGGTCAAATATTCAACTCATCATTCACATTCTTAGAGATAATTCAATGATTGAACCCAGAATTGATGAGGAGAAATTTACCCAAATTTATCAAGTGAGTATCATTTCACCCTCAACATTCAGATAGAGTTTTCTCGAAGTTCCTGTGTTTTTTTCGGTAGAATGTTGGTCAGATCGATTTCAAGTTTTCATTATTCGATCACCTAAACCCTGATCATTTGATTTTTCAATATTTTCCGTCATCAAGTTTTCTCTATCGCTCTGATTTTCAGCGCAAGACTTACCCATATTCATTGAAAATCTCATATGATCATTTTATCATTTTATCATTTTATCCTTCACACACTTCTAATTTACAGCCCAAGCACCCAATCACTGTCCCATCTACCTCCACTGAGACATGATCTTCATTCCTTGTTATCTGAGCCACTTCGCACCCTGAGATCCTTGTCTTCTGATGCCGCCCCTTTTCTCATGCCAGGTAAGGAGGGAGTTGTCGTTCTTTGCACAATACCCCTTCAAGGGCGGGGTATCAGGATACGTATCCCTGATGTAATCCTTGGGTGCTCTAAACCCTCCTCATCATTGATGGATTTAATCTCATCTGGTATCATGTTCCAGAGTCTAGGTCCTAGGAAAGGCAGTGACTTCTTGAACTTATTCCTTTCAGCTGCCCCCAGCACCGCACTCAGACCAGGACCTTTAGCCCTCCTCCCTAAAGTCTGATGAGTGGAGAACTCAAACTGGTGAGTATTAGGGCTGATCCCCCTCTCTACCCGCCACATCTCATCCACCATGTTGATCTCGTGGAGTCTCTGAACGGAGAATATCCGGAGTTTCTGTAACTGCCTCCCAGTAGTTGGGAGTCCCTGACAGTTCTTGCTTCTGTCATGGATACTCTGCTTTCCTCTAGACGATCTGCTGCTCCTTTCTTAGAGAGGTCCGTGAGGGAAGCAGACCTGTACGCCATGTGAGTGGTTTGTGGCCGCCTGTCAATTGCTAGGACCTCTATAGTTTATATCATTGGGGGGAGGGGGGTGTCACTGTCCCAATTGTCCCAAACTCAAGAAAAAGTGGATTGGGACAGGGACAAATGGGACATTTGGGACAAATGGGACATTTGGGACAAATGGGACAATTGGGACAAATGGGACAGAGAAAATGGAACAAATGGAACTCAAAAAAGTGAATGTGGACTGGGACAATTGGGACAAATGGGACAATTGGGACAAATGGGACAGAGAAAATGGAACAAATGGAACTCAAAAAAGTGAATTTGGACTGGGACAATTGGGACATTCGGGACAAAATGGGACAGTGGGACAAATGGGACAGAGAAAATGGAACAAATGGGACTCAAAAGTGAATGCGGACTGGGGCAATTGGGACAAATGGGACATTTGGGACAATTGGGACAAAAAGTGAAAAGAGTCAAATGGGGCTCAAATGATGGTTGGTTTGAGCAGTATTTTAGTGTTTTTGTCTCAAACCCTGTTACATAGCAGCACTTGCTGCGTTGCAACTGCCACTGTCTTTATCCTATCATACTTTTTGGGATAGGGAAGTGGGAACACTTGACCACTGCAAACGAATACAACCTTAATATGTAATTTCTACTGTAGTGTGAATATCACTAAATTCATTTAAATGATAGAAAAACTTGGATCAATGTAAAAATGATAAATGACCGATTTTTTCAATTTTTGTTTGTCCCAATTGTCCCAAATGTCCCAGTTGTCCCAATTGTCCCAAAAACCAGTCCCAGACTCAAAAAAAAGTAAATTGGGACAGGGACAATTGGGACACTGAAACTCCCCCCATCATTGTTTTTTGGTTGATTGAAGTGCAGCTTGGCACTTCAAATAACATGGTTCAATAAATTTTGGAAATTGTTGCCGTGAATGTGAACCCAATCCTCATTCGGTCTTATATCAGGTCCAATTTCCTTTATTTACCCGTTTGTTAAATGTTAACGTTGGAATCTCATATTGGAAGGACTTATTGATCCCCTTTTCAGCTACAAGAGATCACCGCACCCTCAAGAAAACCTGCAATACCTGTATTTCTGCTTGGAGTTGGTTTTGTTGAGGTTCTGGAAGGACTTTGTGGAAGGAGGGGACTGGATCAGGTACCAGCTGTGCACATCCATTGGAATATCGTGTCTGTTGTTGTTACCTGGAATCAGGCAATCGATGTTTAAAAAACAAACGATGCTACAAAAATGCTTATACGAAAAATGTTTTAGAAAAAATTCATTTAAAATCCCAAATGTTTGCTATTCATAAATCTGAGGAATATCAACATTTTTATCCCCTTGATTTTAATGATCACACTCAAACACTCACCCTTCACAGCGGATGTAGCGTCCGCGGAGAGGACCACCTGCCAGCCCAGCTCGCCCACCTTGTGGAGAATGTGGCAGCAGATGCTCTTACCCACCTGGGCGTCCCTCCTGTTCTTCCCTGCGGAGTGGAGGTGAGTCAACGTAGCTAGGGTTCTAGGCCAGGGTGTGAAAAATATTTCCAGGGTAATTGTATCTGGAAGTAAAATTAAACCTAAAATTAGCTATGATAAGATATTTTCCCAAAATTTGATACTATGCAAGGGACTATGCAAGGGACTCTTTATATCTACTACCTCAGAGGGCCTAAAAATCCACACTCCAGGGCAGCCCAGGGAATATTTACGATTAGATGATGAAATACCGAAATTGCATGATAGGAAAATGGCCCATTTTGATGCCTCTCCCCCTTTACGATTATAATTGATTTCATATTCCATTGTAACAAGTTTAGATAGGTACTGTAGCCAATCTGAGTAGGTGAATACCTAATTCAACGTTTTCATTTTGAATAAGTTGACTGATAACGTAATCTATACCCCCTGAGAAGCCGGTCCTGAGTGCAGCTGTCTGCCGGCAAAACCATAATTCGCACCTCACAGGTGGAGGGGCGGGGGGGGTAAATGAACAATTGCACCAACCTGTGCTCCTGTGGCCTTGGAGCAGAGCCTCAGGTAAAATCAATGGATATTTTTGACTTTTTAAAAATCTTTTTCACCCGAACTTATTTTTAAGCAGTTAAAAAATGAGAATGCAGTTATTGTAAGGGTATCTTCCAAGAGGCCTACTTTGGAATTGATGGATGGAATTTTGGCAGAGCTTCAGCCCCCCTGCCCCCCAATAATTACGGGGCGAGGTCGGAGTTGTCAAGGAGAAGTTTAATTAAATATTCCTCCCTTATAACGCACACCTGACATGAACAAGGTCGGATGGTTGCGCTCCCTCAGCACTGCTAATATAATTTAATCTGAAGTTTAATTAATCTCGTACGCGGTATTTCTGGACGCATGACATACAAACAGCACACGGTCCTCAGAGGAGAAGTTGACGATATAATTCATCTCTGAGGGGAACTTAGGAAATATATTAGCGGTTTGCTGACTCATCAACGCCCCATTTCACACCCTGATAATGACGACATTTTACTCTGCGAGTTATCTGAAAAGTGCTATGCAGTGACATCCGTGCAGGAGCTGCAGGAGTGATTTGCAGGGCTACCAGAAATCAAATTAACAAAGCCCGGATAATCTAATTTGTATATACTGTACTGAACTCCCATGGTGTCTGTGAGTAGTAGGAAGCATAATTTCATAAGTCCATGTTTATTTTGCTGCACGTTGTTTTAACCGTACGCTGTTTTCATAATTCATCCCGAAGGAATTTGTTTTAGATTTGTACAGAACTCACAATAACATTTACAATTAAAATACCAAACTTAAGTTTAAATATATGCAAATTAGATCAAGCGTGTATAATTCCATTTATTTGGCCTATGATATGCAGCATATTCTGCAATATCAAAATATTATGCGTGCATAAATGGGTGGTTGGTCTCTCAAATCCGTTTAAATTTCCCTGTGTTCAAAATTTTAAATTCAGTATTTCGTTGGTTCGTTAGTCTTGGTTAAATTGAAAAATATAGTACGATTCACTTATTCAAACCGTGCTTGGAATTTCTGTTGTTGATTCAGATGAGGTTTTGGTTCCAAACTTCCATTATTATTTTCCAACAAAGTCTGAGTATTTCAACCTTTGATCAGAGGACTCAAAGCATCTTTGCAGATAAGATATATTTGAGAAACAGTATCTTCTTGGCACGAATAGATGAAATGGGCTGATTATTTCATTACAGTAGAATATACAGATATTTTGTAACCAGATTAACCCCTGTCAATTCTTTTGACGTTGCGGCAAATTATGTAATTTGTATGCCATCTTTGCAAGCTCTGCATTTCTACATCCTGTTTGTTCAGGAATTTAACGGGTGATTCTGCAGTCTCCTTTGCTGTGACATTGTTCAATCCGCTCTCTCTCTAAATTTTCCATTTATAATTTCAAATTTTTTAATTCTTCAGTTCATTGTATCAAACTTTGTTAATTACGAATGTTCTACGCATCTGGATATTATTGTCTCCGATTTCTTATCCCTTCATTAATTTTTCCTAGCTGCAGATCATGAACCTTATCACGGGTTTCTGTATTGCTGTGGCAACTATCTGTGTTTCCCAAGTCTCCAGTCAGAACGCTGCTCGCAGGAACCACATGAAATGCTCCACCTGGGCTGACAAATTCGAAATCTGCCTCCAGGAGGGCTACAACCCGTCCAAGTTCTCGGGATGCCAGATCGGCACCAAACGATCCCGCCATCCCTACTGCACCCGCTTTGAGAACTACCTGGCCAGCAGACGTTGCACCTACGACTGCCCTAAATCCCGGACGGGCCCTGACTGTGAGTATGCCAACCGACGATGTGACATGGATGAAGGCTGCAGCCTCAAGTTGGAAGTGTATCAGAGGGAGTGTGAGCTGATGAGGGTCAGGAACAAGACTTCGTGTACAGAGAGCTGCTTCAAGGCCTACCATCACCTCCGGTGGGATAGCTATGGTAGCATGTTGGTTGGAATGCAGTGTGATGAGTTGGGCGTGAAGAATGTGGATTACAGCTGCATCAAGGAACCTGAGTAGACGGCACGAAACTATAGTTGAAGTTCATCGAGCATTTAGTGATTTCAAAAGCTCTATCTCTTTGAACCATTCACATAATACATCATCATGGCACAGATCATATCATAATGAAGTCATGGACAACCCAAAGCCACAAATCTCAATTCTGAAAGTCTCAACTCCATCGCCATATTTTGCCAGTCTGTAATTCTTATCTACATCACCATGTTCCACTCCTAAAACCTCCCCTTCCCAGCTGCTAGCCGTCTGTGTGTACAGTCCGTGGGACGTTGCTCTGACCACTGCAAGACCCTGGCTGCCGATGTCCAGAACAAGTGTCTGGTGGGATTTGCTAAGAACGAGTGTTCGGAGGAATGTCGGGCTGCTTACCTCGCTATCCGGGAGGACGAGGGATCCGCCGAGGTGGTCCGGGATTGTCACGATGTGGGGAGGGTGCTGAGCGTCAAGTGCAACGTGATGCTCTAGTGAGGAGGAGGAGGAGGACTGATCGCATCAGGGAAGTGTCGAATACCTACGGGCGCGGCTTTTTCTTGCGCGGCGTAATCGTGCGCGGCTCACTGGCTGTTAGTGTTAATCATTATGACAGGCAGTGAGCCGCGCATGAAAAATCCGCGCACCTAGGGGTTCGACACGCCCCTGTTACCACTGGGGAGGTACGGGACTCGTTCCCATTCGCAGTTCCCAAGATCTCGTGGGGGTGTCTTCCCTCTGGGCGGCGCCCCCTGCATATTGGGGGACTGGCTGGATATCTCGTCGGTTCAACCCCCTTTTATAGTAGCAGATTTCATCAATTTAGGCGATGAGTCTGAGGAATCATCACTCTTGACACTGTGATGAGTATCACTCATTTCTCAGACTATCACTTATTGCAGTTTGATAGTTACTTAGTTAGATAGTTAGCACCGTATTTATTTTGTACTTTATTCTTATCAACACATTTAATGCATCTGTATCTTCGCTAGATTTACAAGTTTAAACTTTCAAAAGCGATTTCAATTATTTTAGAGTTAGGCAAACTTTATTTGGTAGCATAAATTTTATGAAATGAATCAAAGCACTCTATACTTTTGTATTTCATGAGTTTTTGCCAGATTCACGTTTTACTTCGATGCCATCCAAATTTGCAGCTTAGGTTTGAATTTTGATTGTCATAAAGTGCTGCCGTACGGCGGCGCCCACTGGTAAATATCTGGGTGTTTGGGTAAAGGTTGCATCACGCAATCTTCAAAGTAGTGGTGTTCATATCCCCCAATTGCTCATTGGCTAATAATTAAAGAAAATTGATTTACGTGAATTGATTTCAGTGAAGGATCTATCAACTTGAGAGATTTAGTTCCTTCACTCATCAAGTCATCAGTTCGGGTAATCTGTGACTCACCATCCCACATGTTGAGGTCGCTGAGAGTGAACTCCACTGACTTCAGGAACTCTCGCTCCTTCTGGATGCCATCTGTCCCTACTCTGTTGTTCAGGACACTCCTGATGGCGTTAACGAACATCTGGGAGCCGTTAATCACCCGCACCTTGTCGTTCTGAGGGTGGGGGTGATTATTAACAATTTCCTTTTTCATTTGCAGTCCAGCCACCTTGTCGTGATGGATGGGGATGGGGGATGCCGGATGCGGGATGATGACAATAAACATTTTTAACCTAGATGGGGGGAGGGTGTGATAGGTAGTGAAAATTAGTACAATTTACTTTTCCACTTGCAATCCAATATTGGGCTAAAATCGGGCTAAAATCTCATTCTGTTCCACACATACTGATATGTTTCGTTCAACAACTGAAGTGGAATTATTAGCTTCCTCGTTATCAAACTCAGGTATCAAATACGAAGCTTTCAAAAACGGGTCAGGCAATTTAATTAGAAAACCATTGTGTGAATCTAAATACCTCATCAAAGCTAATGCAAACAACTTTGACTCTCCTTGCGGGACCCTTCTTGAATGTAAGAGTTGACTTTTCAATGAGATCTGGATGGCATTCTATCGCGGCGTGTATCATGAATCCCTGATGAAGAATGGGTTGGTAGTTGTTAAGACTTTTTTTTGTTTTGTTTGTTGCTTTTTCTTCGGCAAAAAAGTCGTATTTGTTGGCAGAAGCTGCCAGAAATGTTCGTCTTCAATTTTGGAATTTTGCTTCAATTTTAAATCAGCCGTATTAATAATACGTGATAATACTATTATCACGTATTTTTTGGCATTTTTTGCACCCTGTTAATTGTTTTAGTAACTGCAGTGGATAATGAATCCCTGCGGATTGCGGAATAATAGGTAGTTAGTTTGATTACTGCAATGTCGGTTCATGATTAGAGCAAGTTCAAGCATCTGCTTTAAATCGAGCTCCCCAGTCACTCATATGAGTGTAATTGTCAAAAGAATTAACTTGAATTCTATAATTTTCTGATTTTGTGGTAAATTCTAGGTCTATAACTGCAGACAATATAAATGAAGGAGACAATACACTGGAACTCATTGCTATGGGACAGTATACTGTATAAATTCTTGAAATGAGCTCTATTTTTCAATTATAGCTCTATTTCTCAATTATAGTCCGGTAATTTCCCTCATTACAAATTAGAAATTCGAATGAATGTAAAATAATGAGTTCTCCGAAGCTTTGTGAAATCACTGAACACTGAAAATTGACGAAGATTTATTACAATTGCCATTTAACAGAACTCATGAGAACTGCTGTTCCAGTGTTCTTCATCTTGGATAGCGCTATACTATAAATCTTATGGCGCCGGAAAAGAAAGATGCTTCAGATTTTCCATTCACTCCTATAAGGAGCATGTAAACTATGAAGTGTACAGGCGCCCTATATTTTAGCGCTGAATTCTACACTCCACTTCTTTACTAAGAAATCCCCAACTCTACTACGCTTTCTTACTTTCTTCTTGAAATCCCCAACTCTACTACATTTTCTCTTGGCAAATCACCAACTCACCCTAGCATAGAGTAGCTCAAGGAGGTCGCAGATGAAGTACCGTGTCCGGATAGCCTCAGTGCTCTCGCACCACCAGGGCTTTTCTGCCAGGATGAACTCGTGACCTCCGGACTTCTTGTACTCTGACGTCAGACCGGGCTTCCAGATACGCATTATTATCTGAGGGGGAAAAATGTAGATAGGGTCAAACTGGTGACAAATTGACAATATTCAAGACAATCTTCAAGGATTCTTTGCGGACTGGTTCCATAATATATTTGTGCCAGAGTGCTGTAGCTCTGTCAGAACCGACGGTCAGAGTTTGTTCTTTCATTGTACAAAGTGTACACTGTACTGGTGTCCCGCCCGTCCCAAACGTTACAACCCCCTGGCACCTCACATAAATACACCCTCAAGTGACAATAACAGGCATATGGTATTCGAAAACCCCTGTTTTTAAAAACTATCTCGTTAACAACTCACATCTTTGAGGTCCTGAATGAGGTGGTTGTCCGAGCAGTGTATAACCCGGAGTTTGTCCTTCTCACTGAGAGACAGGGAGAGGAAAGTGGCGTGGAGGGCACTCTTGTCGAACGCAGGGATACCCTTGAACTGGAATATCAGCGAATCCCTGTAAATTGTTAGATAAGATAAAGCGGGGATCCCCTTGAACTTGAATATCAGCGAATCCCTGCAGATAGATAGATCTATCTATAGTAAATAGTAATGCCAGTAAATTCGTGTAAATCAATAATAATGATTGACAGTTTAAGCCAGGCTAGATAGTATTAATTTCATGACATGATTGTCATGCAGATCAACTATATGCCGTGCAGAAATCATGTCATCAGTCATGTCTGACAGAACAATGCACGAGTAACGATAAACACGAATCCCTGCACACCTGTGGTTTTTGATCCTGGCCGAGGTGACGAGATTCCAGTTCCTCTGGGTCAGCAGCAGTGTCATCTGATGGAGCAGAGACCTTGCAGAGAAGGCTAGCTTCTTGTTGTTCCAGGGGGCTCCGTTCAGAACAATGATGTAGCCGGAGGGCAGGGAAATTTCCTGGGAGGGAGCAATCTGTTTGACAAAGTAGAAATCGTATTGGTTTATCTCATGAGATTCAGAGAAACGTCCTAACAAGACTTCAAAAACCTGTTGAATCTTAATCATCAATTCTTTCCCTGCTACCTTCACTGTCCAATATGACCCATACTACCCAATGACTCACATTTCCTTGTTGATGCCGTAGTGCCAGGTATTGTTGATGAGTTGGGTGATTGCCAGCTTGTTCGACAGACTGCAGTTAGCCAGCTGGAGTTGGTTACTGTGTGATATCGTAACAGACATGTACTGGGACCGCTTCGGCTTCCTGTCTTCGTCTCTTGGCGATGTTTCTGAAGGGCATCCATATCACAAAATAATAGAATCTGGATAGTGATTTTTTTTCCAAAAGTCATATTTGGAGAAAATTCTGCGGCTATTATTACTCATGCAGTCGACGTATGTGGCAAGACCCTACACAGATAGCTGAGCGGTGCCACATTTAGCAATTCCTCCTTTCCTCTTATCATGGAATACCCAACGTTTGCGCACTGCCCAGTCACACCAAGCGCGTGATCTGATTTCGTCGCTGAGAACATACCTTTTGTAGCTTTGTGGGTGAAGAAGAGCGTACTGAGTTCGAAGTAGCGTCCCACGTCTGTCGCCAGCACCAGGTGGTATCCCTTCTTGTGCAACCTGTCTATCAACTTCAATATCATGTAGTGGACCTGCAGTGGAGAGGTCGTGAAGGAGGGCATATTTCAATAGTTCAATGGGGCTGGCGAGTGGGAGGAGCTCATGTTTCGGTTTTGGATACACGGGCTAGTATTGCAATATTGAGAAGCTTATGTTGCCATAGCCTGTTGCCTCCAGCTCCTATAAATAGGCCTAGGTTTGCCTCCAATAATAGCCCTAGCGCAGTATGATGGAGCCAACAACTTGGGATAACCCGATATTTGAAAGATCCTGGTTATGTGAGGTCTCAAATTTGCGTTTTTCGGGCGCCTAGTAGTGCTTACCCCCGATGACAAAACCTAATCCTACAGAACAAGCTTTTGAGTTGCTGTCGGCTCCTCTGAGGGCCAGGGTTTTGGTATTTCATACCGCATTCCACACTCCTGTAGAATACTGAATTCCAAGGAAGCGAGTGCTCGAGTGGTAATGGACGCTGGTATGGCTAAATGTTTGATTTAGACTACATACTGAGTCTATAGACCGGCTCCTGATTTGTCAATTGTTTAAGAGTGAAGGGATTAGAGGAAAATTTTCATTTACAATTAAAGCAGATTTTAATTGAAATCGCTAAATGAACAATTAAAATGTTAAACTTCATCTAATATTCTGCCTTTAACCAATATGTGTGCACATGGAATGATCGATGAAAACGCGTAAATTTCGACAGAAATTCTTTGAAAGTAAATTGCGCTCACTCTAATATGCGTGTTGATCGATGCATGTGCACACATTTTATGGGGTTTCCCTGAGATTTGAATTAGAATTAATTTCCTCCCCACCTGCAGGGGCGAACTCGTTGCTGAAAGAGAACCAGAAGGGAGAACCACACAGCTTGATATCGCACACCTCCTGGTTGTAATCGTTCTTAATCTGAGCTATACCCGGCTTCCACACCGCCTTGATCACACTCACGATCTGACAAGACAGGTTGATCAGCAATTAGCATTTCACAAATATTCAAAAAAAACTTACTAATTTGTCCCAAATTTCTCGAACGTCTTAGAAAAAAGATAAAATAAATTCATGGACTTTACTGCCATCTCAATCATCATATATCTTAATTTTATTTTTGTTAGGTAACTCTCCGGCCGCTGATTATGTATGAACTGTTCAAAACGTGAACGATGTGTTTCAGGACCCTAACCACTCCCAACTTACCAAAGAGTAGGCATCTGGAGTTGGGTGAACTATCTGGACTGTCCTCGGTTCTCTGAGAGTGATACCGAAGTACCTCAGACTGGGCGTGGGGGTCAACACCCCTCTCTTTCGCGTCTTCAGCTTCTTGATCTTCTGGATAACTGTAGGGGATGGGGTGACGGTGTTATCTCTTGGTTGCAGGGGTGAGTTTCCTGTTTCTATCGAATGTCTTACCTTACGTTTACGGTGACTGTTCGAACTGCAGCGCGTCTTTTGTGTGCATGGTGCAAGTTTGCGCAGCGAACAGACATACACTGACACACAAAAGACGTGAATACTGCAATTTGAACTGTCCATGTTATCCATGATTTACAACTCACCTTTTTACCCATTGTTAACCATGTTATTAACCTAAGAGCAGATATTTAAACCTGATTAACCTGATTATAACTCACCGTTTTCCTTATCCGCACCCCCATCTACTTCTTCAGTCTGGGGCTGCATCTATCCGCTGTTAGGTTCTATTTATACGTCATACACATGGGTTAAACACTCATTCAGGAACCAGAGATAGTTAGTTCATTTGAAACTGCTAATCGGTGGTAAACAGATAAAATGAGAGAACGTGAAGAGCGTTTTGGGTAAAATTATAGAAGGTGTGAACATAATCAAGACAAATTGGCAGTACCAACTGATTAAATCTAGGCATCTGATCAACTCACAACACGGTACAAGGTTGTAGTAGACACGTATAATGACAGAATAAATCTTGGAACTTCAAAAAACTCCCGGAAGCTTCGATGTTTTACATCTTCATGAAAATTTTGGCGTCGTAAATTGTGCCAGGGTATATATCAAACGTGTCATTTTAGGCAAATTTACGTACACTAATTACTTGAACATCTTTGAAAGTTTGCAAATACTATGAAGGTAGAAGAACTGTTGGCTATTTTGACATGTTCTTAGGAGAGGTCAACGTTTTGAATTGAAATTGACAACTACATATACGTAACGATAGCCTACTCATAACGTATGTGTGTACAAGGATCGATCGATAAAAGCACCCAAAGAAAGGACCTGAATTCTATGAAAAGTAAAATTGCGTGAACTGTAGATTACGCGTCCTTATCAGTCTCTTCGTCGATCAAGGCACATGCACACATGGATTATGGGTAACCGCTGGGGTTGAGAGTCTTGAGTCAAGACTCTTGACTCGTGGACACTGTTATATTGAACAAACTCCAACAAGCAAGTAAAGTAATTAAATCTGTTCAAGATTATGAAAGCTACGATAGTTTGAACTGAATTATAATCACCACTTTAACTACATAACATAATTCATCCAATATAATAAATACCTCTGGATATTTTGCATTTCATTAGCTATATAATAGAATCCTATAAAGCTGATAATTGTGTCAACAAAGCTTAAGACATAATGATATCCTAATGATGCCCATCCTCTGAATAAAGTAAAGAGATTAAGGTCTGAGTTACTTCCGAAGACCATTACAAACAATATATAGCCTCTGTGGTACGTCATCAACTTCCCACGTTGAGCTATGATAATGACGTCACTCTCAACCTCCCACCAGTTTCTCACGGACCATTAAATCCTGGATTCTTCCCAACATATTCTCTATAGAGCTCTGCTTGTATTGTAATAGGAAGAACGTGACCTACGACATGTATTCCGATGATAGTTCCGGAATTTAGCACAATCCAGGCATTGTTATCAGAGTGTTCTATGTGAGATGTTAAACGACGCGTAAGAGAAATAGGCGGTTCAACGACATCAACTCACTACATTGAGTTTTGAAAATGACGTCATCCTACCCGTCTATTTCTCGTGCGCAGGGTTTAGTTTGTGGTACGCGCATGCAGTTGCTCTTATGTTAGTACTGTTTAGTCTCGTTTAATGAGAGAGGCTATATGTTGGACAATATGATAAGCGCTCAGAATAAATAGGTGGTTGAAATTACGTCATTCAAATTTTGCGCGCTGCCAAATTTTAGGAAATAACCGCATATTTTCCGTGCGCGGGGTATAGTCAGTAATAAGCTCTTCGCATTGTAAAGCTGACTGATGCGCGCTAAATGAACTAATGAAAATGAAAATAAGAAGGAACTGCATGTTTTCGCAAACCGAAGAAGGGTTAGAGGGCGTGGGTTTGAGAAACTGAAGCACCGTCAGCCTTGCTGCCAAGTACACTCGACGCATTTGAATAGTGCCAGCTTGGTCATGGGACTCAAAACTTCAAACTGACCTGGCCTGGGGCAGAAAGTGATGCTGATGTGCCCAAAGATTTAAAACTTCAGGATGAAAATTCATGCAGTAGGGAATGTTTCGAGTCAAAAGGTGTTTCAGTTTCTGCCCCATGTCAGATCAAAATTTTGGGTCAAGCTACCATTAAGCCAGTTCTATTCAAATGTGTATAAGTATAACTAAGAGTGGTTTGGCGCCTTATTTTGGATAAGATTTATACATCTATATGCTCAATCTGTAACAATGCAATAAAAGAATAAAGTGTTACCTCGAACTAAAATAGTAAAATGAATGATTGAAATTTGATAGTTTCCAAGAATCAAACAAACGATGAATGAAAAGGTCAGAATGTAATATTGTAACCTCCTGTCGAATGTTGAATGCCCATTGATGTGACATTACAACATAACTTTATGAGCGTATTCCTTCATTGACGGAATGGCGATAATATAATGCTTTTTTATGTGTGATTATCACATACCTTAGTACCAGAAATATAGGCGACAAGAAATTAAGGCGATTTTGGAAAAATCGCCTTAATTTCTTGTCGCCTTAATATCTAGTCGTCTAAATATCTGGTCGTCTTAATTTTTTAAAAGACTTTATTTTTCCTCCCCAATCGACTTTTTTCAATTTAGCAACATAATAAATCACTCAATAGCCAGTTATCAGTGCAATTAGCAGCAAAAACAAATTGAAATACTGATTTAATAAGTCGAGAAAATATTCAAGTATCATTTTAGTGGAAATCTTCTTCATCTGATTCATATATGTCTAGCAGTTGCAATCCATATCCTAGGTCCTCGTCCTCTTTATCAGCCGGGTCTGTTGGTCCTAGAAATAGCTGCTTCAAAATAGCATCGGAATCATCCTTCAAACTATTTTCGCTGCAGTACTTCTCTTCAATTAACTTCTCCAACAGCTTTATTCCCTCCTCATTTGACCATGTAGCAATAACAGTACACTTAATCTCCAATCCTCCCTGCGTTAATGGAGAACGTACTGGTCTTCCTTCCAGGACTTTGATATTGTAGGAACAACCATGCTCGATCGAAAAGTAAATAATTCGTGATATTTCTATTGGAACATGTCCTACAACGATCGGAGCAACCTTGTCAGACAATTTAGCTTTTACTGCAACAGCAAACGTGTCGTAGGAGTTATTTTTTTCCTGCTCGAATGATAAAATATCGTCTCTTAATGGTTTTGTCCAATCATTTCGGTAAAAGTGATACCCTCTCACGCCCATGACAAACGAGGTCTCCGGCATGTCAATTGTCACCGTTGAACACATTGCTTGAAACGTTGGCGATGCGTAGACAGAAGAGAAGAGATAGGTACTATAGAGAAGTGTTCCAGAATACGGACTGATTGATTGGATATGTATGTTAAATCTCATTATGTATGGAAAATACGGCATTTTTTGTGCTTTGCTAATACAAATTGGGATGTTTATTAAAATTCTAAAAGATCCTGTTTTAATAACATTGTGGTATTCAACATACCAAAGAATATGGATGAAAACTCAGTCTCAAACTCGCATATTATATTATTATCATCTCATGATATCAAGATCTAACGCTCATAATTTGATATCCATTTTGCGGTGGCCATTCTCTAAATACCCTGACATATTCTTGATCCGGGTTTACAGCTTGTAAATTGTAGGATTCTGCAGTCCAGACGTTGCTGCACTGTGCAGTTTTTTAGTGCCGTCTTTCCATTCACACTTCGAAGTTTGCCTTGATTACGTAAATATCAAATGTACAGAATTAAGCTACCTAACAACTCCTATGAGCCTATGGTAACAGGCCACCGTTAACTGTTCTCCAAATTACCGTTAATGTTTTATTGGATTTATCTAGTCGTACATTATGTCTTTAGAAAGAGTAATTGTATCATTTGAAACTCAGGGCGTGTATTGCTAAACTGCCCCCAATGAAGTTTTCCTTGATTAATTTAAAAATTTGACCTGAACAGGGATGACGGGTAGGAATTTGCTTGGTTTTTACATGCGGGAGAAGGATAAGGATGCTGAAGCTCAAACCAGTGCAAATATCCCATTATTCAGTTTGCCAACACGTAGCAGGTCAGGCTTGACTCAATCTCAGATGGAAAGTGTAGCTGGTTGTCTAAGTATTTCCAAGGCCAAGACTAAGAAACGTGAAACGTACACTCCTAAGGAGAAGGCAACTATCGCCCGCTATGCTACTTCTAATAGGCTTGCTGATACAGTATCTCACTTCAAACATCAATTCCCTTTTCTAACTGAAAGTTCGGTGAGGAGATGGAAACGAGACTACAGCAAGATTTCGGGATCAGATGGGTCAGTTCCCGAAGCATTGCCTGTAGGAAAACGCGGGAGACCTACATCGCTACCATCTGAGCTAGATGCTGATTTAAGAAAACTACTGGTGGCTATGAGAGAAGCAGGAGGTGTGGTGAATGCGACAACAATACGCGGATGCCTGCTGGGATTGGTGAATGCTGACCTTACCAAGTATGGTGCTTACTTGAAATTTGAGGTGACACGCTCCTGGCTAACATCATTGTATGTTCGTATGAAGTTCTCTCAAAGGAAAGCAACAACGTCTCGTCCTCCTGTTAGTATTGCAGCATATGAGGAAATCAAGCTGCGATACCACTTTGCAATTCAAAAGGTCGTAGACAAATATGATATCCCCGAGGAGCTCATTATTACACTCGATCAAACTCCAACAAAGTTTTTTAACCTAAGTAACACGACCATGAGTAAAACAGGAGAAAGTCGCACCGCTGTGGCTCACAGTGATGACAAAAGAACAATCACTGCTACTCTTGCCATCACACTGTCCGGGGACATCCTGCCCTATCAACTCATTTATAAAGGAACAACTAAGAGATGTTTACCATCAGCAGATCTACTTCCTTCAGGTTTCCTACTTTCTTTTAACAAAACTCACTGGTCTAACACCGAAGAAACGGTTAATATACTGGAAAATGTTATTAAACCTTATGTTGAGCAGACACGGAAAACTCTTGGAAAGCCCAGCCAGAAAGCACTTCTCATATGGGATGATTTTAGTGCGCATAATGCACCAAGAGTTGTGCATCTACTCCCAAACCTCGGAATCTGCACGGTCGACATTCCAAAAAACTTAACTCACCTTTTGTCACCACTAGATCTCACTGTCAATAAAAAGCTTAAAGCTTTTGAGCAGGATGCATGTGCCTCCTACGTAAGCCGTAATTTAGCCGATCACATTCAGCGTAATTCTAATGTAAGAGACTTCAAGCTGGATATCCGCTTGTCGGTGCTGAAGCCTTTACACGCCAGTACTCTGAGAAAGTCCTTCGAGTTCTTCAAGAGTGTGGAAGGGAAGAAGTTAATTTCTTCAGGTTGGCGTACTTCTGGTATCACTGACGCTGTGGCACGATGTAAAGATGGTGGCATTGACTCTAGAATGTTGATTGACCCGTTTGAAAAGCTCAGGATCTGATTTACTGTATTTTGAAGGCCCATTCAACAAGAAATTTTCTGCATTTTTGTTCAATTTTATATTCATTTCATAGCCATTTTCAATGGAAAAATCGTTTATTTTCGGGAAAAAACTTCAATTTAAACTCCAGGAAAAAATCGCCTTAATATCTTGTCGCCTTAATATGTTGCGCCTTAATTATTAGTCGCCTATATTTCTGGTACTAAGGTAGTTAATTTCCCTATAACACTTCTATATAACTCTTCTAGAATCATAATATGATCCTTAGTATAATAGTAAGGAGGTAAAATAGGTCTTGAATTGACAGTGCGCAAATGGACTTTCTATGCAAACAATAGTATAGCACATTGGCGCGATTTAAGGCGCCTCAAAAAAGCACCCAAGCACGGCGTAATACGCCACGCTTCAAAAGACACCACCGTTACCAGGATTAAAATTTAAACTAACAGCTGACATTCTTAGTCAAACAGAGAAAATTATAATTCCGATCAAGTTCAATTATGTGACTTATTAATTACACGCCACTCCGAAAAATAAAACAGTTCTACTACTATTTGCGATAAAAATGATGAAAAATACCTCTAAAACAATACCCAATCTCTTGAACAGCAGTCCATGTATCGAAGTATATAACAAAAGCCTGAAATCGTAACATAAAACAGGCATTCAATGATCGAAATGATTGCAACATGTCTCATGAACCGAGCATAACAAAGTCTGTACCATCTTGCGGGTACCTCATTGGCTGCTTTATGTTGCGGGCTTCCTATTGGCTCCTGCTGATGACGTCATTACTACACTTCAAAAGTGGTGTGCTGATGATGTCAGAGCGTGAAATAGCTGTGCTCAGTTCCTATACTGCCGCGCGGGAAAAATAGGCGGTTACTTTCAACAATATTTGGCAGCGCGCACAAGGTAAATGATGTCATTTCGACCGCCTACTTATTATGCGCGTACCTATTACATCTTGAGGGTTAATCAGTGATTGTGTACAGTACTAGGTACTGGTAATGTTTGGGAGGTTGGTAGTTATTGCTTTTAAATACACAAATTGAAAGATTCTTCTACCCTGAGCACCTGTGACCTCTGTGGGGTTGCTTTGGCCATTGTGAAGTTTGATCAAATTGCTGTTATTGTAAAATTTGGTCGCAGCATGCCATGTTGCGTGTATGATGAACCGGCTGAAGACGATTAGAACATGCTTTTTGAAAGCTACCACTACATCAACCTCATCTTAATTGTTAATTATAGTGTGAACAAACAAAGTCAACTCTGTAAAATTTTCGTGATCTTCAATGGTTCAAATAGGTACTCAACCTTTCTAGACGCAGATTTCAGCAAAAATTTGTTGGAGTGTTTTCGTGCTAGGAATGATATTTTCGCGACAGTTAGAATTAAAGTAGAGTGTAAGCTCCGTGGCAGTTATTCCAACGAGGCATGAATTCACAAGGCGATGGGTGTCACTGTGTCAGGATCTGGGTTAACAATGGTAAACTGATGACAAAAACCCTTCTTTCACGTGCCACATCAAGTGTAATCCTTCATCACATCAGACGTTAGTCGAGTATACGGCATTGGTATAGAATCTATACCTTTTAAAATATTGGCAATGTTTTAAAATCAAGGGACAGTACGTTTTTCACTCGCGTGACTAAACATCAATACCCTGGAACATTGGAATAGATACCTACTGACGGAAGTGAGTATGATCAAATAAGCAAACAGTTTGAACTGGAATTTTAGTTCGCAAAATAGTTGGTTTACCACAGGACAATGCCAGTCGTTTTATCTTGATTTTAAGCAAAATTATGCATTAAAGTTCTTAGATAATATGGCAGGTCAACGAGCCCTGTTTGTCAACTAGCGTCAGTTAATAGTTGAGAGACATGAGAATAATAAGATATCGTTTAAATTTGAGTGCACGTTAATGAAGATATAACGATAAAATAATGGAGACACATTAAAAGAAACGCTCAAAATAGCTGGAATCTAAGATGAAAATGTGGGGGTTTTGTCAGATATATTAATCTATTCGCGCAGATCACTTGATATTTAAGAAAATATGATCGTAAGTAATATTTGGTCAAATTCAAGCGTCAAAACAGATGCTGACGACGATGAGCAGTGCTTATCGTCGTGCTATTCGAAAGCCCCTATTCAAACTATCATTAAACGTTTTCAACTCACTCCTTAACCCATTAGTGCCCAAGGAAAAACTGGCAGAGTATTTTATATAACATGTTTATTTTCCGAACCACACTGGGCCACAATGACTAAGTTTAAAATCCCAATACTGGTACTTCAGTAGTTTTCGAGTTATGAACCTGTTGCTTTCGGGCAACACTGGGCTGTTGCCTTGGGAAACATTACTTTATCTCTCAATATTTGGTATCTAAAAAGTGAATTTATGGTTTATTCTACTGAGCAAGTAGCCACAGATGGAAATGGAAATCATATGCAATACTCACGGGAACCCAAAGCCTCAAAAAAAACGTACTGTTGCCCACAGGCAACACTGGGAGAATGACATTTAACTATTTATTTCACGTTCTTGGACATTCATATCACGTGTGGACGGAAACAATATGCCTTTAAACATATAATCATTAAATATGGGATGATTTCCATAAATGCTGTTGCTTTTAGGCAACACTATGCCTGGATTTTACATAGCATCATGCGACAATATTTTTCAACTACCAACTACGAGAATGGATTTATTTTCTTGCCTTATTTGGTGTGCTAGATGTCTATACTTCTATAGATGTGAAGTCTGGCATAAAATTTCAAAGATTATTGTTGCTTCTAGGCAACACCAGGATTCAACATGATAAATTTTGCTCCAAAATACATTTCTATAAAACTGCATGTTGGAATTTTATGCATTGGCAGGACCTTCTTTACTGACCCCTGGCTGTAGATTGAAAAGACAGATAATCTTCATAGATAAGGCCATTGGGGTCTATTAGAAAACTGGATCGTAATAATTATTATTATTCAAATGGACTTTAGTTAACATAGAATTATGTCCCTTACTGCATGAGTTACTGGATACGCCACATTTCTGATTTCTGCCTTGACATGACCGTTACCCCCATTGAAGCATTAGCGCACTCTATTTACATAACTCGAGCTTGCAAAATGGCTCTGACTGACCTTCAGAGTTTACATTTTCCTTAAAAGAATGGTTAGATGATTGTGAAAAGGATCGTGGATTTATAGGCACCTCGTAGGTATACTGTATAGCCAATAGTAATTATACACAGGTGAATAATGAATATTCGTTAAGTTTCCGTTTGTGCTTGGGTTATGGATTGCCCTTGAAAGTTGCAACTGGATGTTTACAGACACAGATAGGCTCAACATGGCCACAGTTAGGCATTTTATAAGGAGACTTTCGTCATTTCAGTAATTTGTGATTAGGTATGCAATGTCCTGAAGTCTGAAAAGTGAAAGCTGAATAGACGTAATGTGTAGAAATGAGTGAAAGGTTGTTTATAGACTCTTACAGGACATGCAAATGCAGGTGGAACCCACTTGATGGTATTTTTGTCAGTTTTCTGCTATTGCTAGATCTCACCTGATCCAGTCGAAAAACTCACACTGTTACTACTCATAATCTGTACGTTCAGGGCTATGAAGAGTATTGCACCATCTATAGGAGCTTTAATTTTGCCTATTGTGCACAGACCTTTTTTAACACCAATAGCAAATACCAGTACATGCCAATCATAATTAAATATATTTTTATAATGTTTTTAATTAATGTTGGTTCCGTTGAAAAATTAAGGACTCTGGTCAAGTTCTGAACGACCCAAAAATACAAGTGTATCCCAGTGTTGCCCAGAGGCAACAGATATAGTTTATTTTAACATTGCTGAACGAACAATTTAAACATTTATATCAGAAAGAACAATATGTTTTATATTTAAATTGGCGTGCGTGTGTAGGCCATGCCTCACAATATAATGGGGTGTCCTGGTGTTGCCCAGAGGCAACAAAGCAACAATTTTATATATTTTAGCCTTTCTGAACGTGCAGCATACAGATTTCTATTACATAGTATCAGCCTTTTGTTAAAAGCCGTTAATTTCAGCTATTTTGGGCAAATTTTCAGCTTCTCCCAGTGTTGCCCAAGAGCAACACTTAGCAAATGTTGCATATAACGTTCTTCTGCTTAGTGAATTTGCAATTTGGCTCAATTATAAAGCAATCAGACGATGCAAAACGGTCAGATAAAACATGATTCTGAGGTTTCTAGCCCATTTAGAACTGTTGCTTTTGGGCAACAGCCCCAGTGTTAAAAGGCAATCGGAACTTTGAATGCTTATATCTCCTGACTGGTTTGGACTAATGAGTTCATTCTTTGACCATCTGAATGCCACGTCCAATGACCATTTAGGTGTATGCAGCAATAAAATCAAAAATCTGGTTTAGCTACCTCAATTAACCCAATTACTGAAGGTGGTAGAAAATCCTATCAAAAAAATAAATGGTCAAATTAATTGGTCAATTAACTGGTTGCCTGATGCCAAAAAGATATATTTCGAGATCAGGAAGTGTGTGAAATTTAATAGAGCTGGTGTTGTTGAAAAAACGAAATTAATATCTCATTCAGAGAAGCCACAATTACTCAAAACGTAACTGTTGCTTTTAGGCTACGTTGGGCACTAATGGGTTAAGATGCACCTATAGTTATAGTTTTCATTCGCGCAGATCACATACCTACTTAAGAAAAGATGTTATGGTCGCAAGACATATTCGGTCGAATTCATGAACCAGGAAAGATGCAGTGTTATTTTATACTGTTTAAAAACTTAAAAACTCTAAAATGATTAAAAACAGCAAAATAAACTGGAATTTTCTGTCCCTAACACACCAGATCATCTGACACACATAACTCAGTGTGGCAGGTATGGGTGTATGCCTAGCAGCTGCAGTAAAACGATAAACACTCGACGAATTCATAGGCTACGTGACGTCATCAACTTCACACTTTAACCTATGATAATGACGTCACTAGTACCCTCTCACAGAGGGGTCGGATAGTAGGTATATCACACTGGAGCTACTAGGAGAGGATATATCTATATATATAATGACAGGGGAGAATGAGTAGTGGGTAGAATGGGCAGTAGATGGATGTGTTGGACGCGCCTGTAATAGCTTCTATTCATGAGACTCGTCTCATCTGTCTTCTCCAGGGTGTGTCACAGTACAATAGATAAGAGAAGATGACGTCATTATCATAGGTTAAAGTGGGGAGTTGTTGACGTCAGGGTTGCGGACATGTATTCCACATCCACAACTCCCACAACGCTCAATAGATCGAGGTAAGGAAATTATACTCACAATCGCACACCTAACTCAACCCGGCCAGGTAATTTGTTAACAAAAGAACTATAATAATATTGGATTTAGATGAAAAATAGTTGAGGTGACGTCATCAAGACATCATTGTAAACTCTAATAATGACGTCACTCTCACCGCAGCCTTAATTGTTAATTGTAAATCAAATAATGCTGAATTCATTACCTACGCGACCTAAAGAAATAATCATGATAGAGTCAGTGAATGTGTAGGTATTCATAACTATTTTGGGAGCAATTTACTAATTAAGCAATTACATCATTGTAGCGTCCGGAAAGTATAACCAAGTTCCGTTTCGAAATAGTAAAAAGTTGAGTGCGATTATGGGTCAAAGAGTCAAAAATCCCCACACTATCAAAATACAAAGCACTGTAGTGGTGAGAATAGCGAATTACAATAGCGCGGCTTAATGGCACCAAGATTAGGGAGATAAAAACAGTTTGATAGTTCTGGAAAGTTATTTACGACAGTATACAATATCTTGACCCAATTAAAATAAAATTAACGGCCATAATTCGATTATAGAGTCCTTTCCTGTAAGAGCATTACCTACAATTCGACGAAAGTAAAGCACAATTCTGAGCAATTATTACATTGTACCGAATTAAGGTGGGTTATCTTCTTTCTGCGCTTTGGATTATCCCCGGCCATTGTAAGAGGAAAAAGACCAAAAAACGCAAGAACCTAAAGTGGCTCATTCATAATGACTTTATTATCATCACGCTGAGCATGTCGACAAACAAATTTAGCCAATAAACAGTAAACACCAGTCTGCAATTTCCGCATATGTGTGCACACGCATCGATCGATGAAGGGTTGATGAGGACGCGTATTTTACAGTGCGCGCGCTTTACCTTTCAACCTTTCAAGGAATTTCGTCGAAAGAAGCCAATTTAAGTGTTCTTATCCATCGATCCATGTACACAGATACGGGTTATGTATAATGTATGATACCTACGTCTGATAACTGTGATCTAATCCTTCAGGGCACATCTATAACCAAACAACATGAGACACTCTGATTGGTTATCGGCTACCGGTGCTCTGACCCTATTGGCTGGCTCTGATTGGTAATCTACTCCTCTATCAGTCGACGCTTATCAATCAGGTTAGATTTGTAGCGATGTTTATAATATCTGTTGGCTCTGCTCACACATATATATATGCATATACCTATTCGATTGAAATGCAGTTATATGGCTGAAATATAAGCAGGTAATGAATTATGCTCTGCAGTCTGCTGAATTATTTATGCATGGCAAATGCACCACATTTGCAGTGGTTTACTTATGTATTGAGAAGTGAAAGTAGGCTGACTTAAACCTGTATGTGCCCCAGGGAATAAGCCAATAAGCTATATGTATATCTGATTTTTAAACTCTATCGTATCATTGAACGTTTTAACTTGCTCCCTAAGGAATATTTATCACAGATCACTGAAACAAATCAAAAACTTAATACAACTCTAACAAGTAGCAACCTCACTTCTATCTGAACCCCCCGCTGTATACCTAGTTATTGGATAATCCAATTAGTACGATGAGTGTCAATACGATACCCAATCAGCATCCAGGAAATTCCTTTCAACAATGATGGAACACTTCATTGAATTACTTGTCCGCACATCATCAACGATTAATAGACAAAAACGACCAACAATAGATCGCTTCCTCTATTAAAGTTTTACATTTGCACATGAGAAATAGGCGATGTTAAGATGACGTCATTATCATAGCCCAACGTAGCGCGTTGATGAAGTTTTACCGACTATTTCTCACGCGACTGGTTTATAACTAGAGGGCGTGAAGTCAAGCAGGCTAGAGGAAGTGATTGCCTGACGTTACTTTAGAGGAGTGTGTTGACGGTGGTAAACCGCCTGTTATCAGGACGTGTTGTGCTTCCTCTATAACAGTGTCCTGCTCTTGCTGGATATTGGCAGAGCCAACAAAATATGTATCATGCCAAAGTGCCAAATATGGAAGAAAACTAGCAAAAATTCCCTAATAAGGCAAATCCCGTCACTACAGTTTAGGTCCATGCAGTGGTTTGAATATTATATCTTCGTATTATTCTCCACTCCAATAGGCATCGTCTACTTTCCGCTGGTAGTAAGTCTGCAGAAAGTCAATTTAATGGCAGCAAATACATGAAGTTGGGTGGAAGTCTTACCGTTTGACTGGTGTGTTGAAAGGTCAATATACAGCCGTGCTGGAGTAGTTCAGTCCTCCATGCTCTATGATCACGTGGTCATATCCTGCTCAAATAGGGAGAAAAAGGTTTAAATTAGAGATAGAGAGTAGGTATATACTTTTTTCTTTTTATGAATAAAAACGAATCATGGGAATTAGCAGAAATAAATAAATTATCCCTTACCTAAAAGTAACAAAAAAGCTAAATTGTGCCTTTCTACTTTGATATCAGAAACAATTGAGATTTTCAGCCCCGCCCTCAGGTTATAAAACGGTTTAAAATCTAGCCGCATTTCGTCAAAATCGAGTGAGTTGACAGAGGTTAACATTCAAAACAAGTTGTATGCAAGTAGTTATGATATTTTTGAGTATGACTTGGCTGTTTTTAGAAGAACAACGGTCACGGCTGCGTCCATATGACTTCACAATAATGTTTGGTTTTTTAGAGCTGGCCTGAACTAAACATCTGCCGAACTGATATAGGAGATATTTATCTGTAAACATCAATAGCTGCTGTAGACACAATATTCGAGTATAGATCACCGCGTCAGTAATAAACAGAATGACAACAAAACATGTGACCCGTCCCTCCGCAATGATAATAGATACGCAGAATCTATGAAACAATCTGTTTATTATTTGAACTATATTTCGATGATCTTTTTGTGACAATGTATCAATTGTCTGCGTCGTAATTGGATTTCCCTGCCCAAGTCATTAACTGCTGCTAGAAACATGAGCCAGTGTTCGTAGCAATGACCAGATACACAGCGTTGAAATGACACTGATAAAAACAATGAACAATGATCATTGTCCGATGCTCCTCACATGAATCTCTTTAAATGAGCAGGGTTCTTAGTCGTGAGGTCAGTCGTAACATGGTTAGATGCGCTCAGAACGAAGAGTATGTTGGTTCAGCGTCACTAACTCACTACTTTGAGATATTATAATGACGTCATCTAATCCGCCTTGTGATCTTGGGTGGGTGCTTTATTTTGGGATATATCTCCTGTTATATCTGCTGGTTGTGTTCTGTGCTCTTTAGGAGGGGATTCCGTGAAATCTTTCTAGGAGTAGCCAACGCTTCATTAGCCATGGCTGAGTGTGGCGCACAGTATCAAGTGGAAACATTGTTCTGCTTGCATGTCTCCAGCTAGAGATCAGCTGGGAAAAACAGAGAAGACAAAAATGGCAAAGGGAATTTTTTTTCAAACCCAGGTATATCATTAACCCAGATAACTTGATGACTCGCTACAAGATTGGGCCAGATCAGTCAATATGACAACGCAGCATTGATGCGACCACACCCTTTTGAGTGTTGAAGTTTAGAGCATACTAAATGGCATGCGTGTTAGGGAAGACGGCTCACACCAGTTAACAGCTGAGTGTTGTCACTTACCCACTGCTAGGAGAGTAGTAGTTGGTGAGTAGGTGGGGGATAGCACGCTAACAGAGGAAATCCCGGGTACTAAAACTCACTTGCTTGCAGCGAAAGTTGGAACACTATCGGAAAGTTAGAACAGCCTGCAGCAAAACACTTGGAAATTTGGAACAATATCATTTTATGAGAAAAGTATAAAGTTAGAACACTGAGCTCTAAAACCATTGGAAAGTTAGAACGTAGTATTGCTCTAAGAAACCAGCTCTCTTAGAGTCATATTACACGAGAACTAAGAAGAGCAAGACACTGAAAGCAAGCAGAAGCCTCGCTGCACAAAAAGACTACATGTAGCTCTTTTTATACCATCAGTCCAGATAGGTTCAAGTAAAGATTAAAAGTATTCCAGACGGGAATGACTCATGAACAGTGCATTACTTACCATAATTTTACGTCAACATTTCCAATTCGAAGGACTTTGAGATTTAGAGGCAAGCAGCTAAGCTCTGCTATCTAACAATTTTCAGGTATGCGTGCAGTTAAAGCCCTCAATTTCTGTTTTGTGAAAAGATGCAATCCACAAACTACAGAACAGCATAATGTCATAATGTCTTCGAGTGCATAATTTCATTGGTTTTTCATAAACCTGGACTTTGTCCATCTTCTGGATTCACCGAGTCTTCACTTTAAGAGACAGCCTGATTGCCCATTGGCTGGAAGAAGTGTTTTTGCAAAAAATTCAAAAACCGGTAGGTGTAGCCAAAATTAGGAGAGGGACAAAATTAGGAAAGGGACAAAATTAGGAGGGGGACAATACATCAAGGATGATTAAACCACTTACGAATAACTGAATTATATAATTGATCATCCTTCTAATTTAAATTTGCAGTATATGCAACGCGCAAAGTTGAGGCTTTTGATTCAAGTTCATGTTAATTAAACTAGCTTAATAAATTAAACTATCTAATAAATATACGAATAGATTCGACCTCCCTTGCAGCACACGAATTAGCTGTCTCCCGCACAGTGAGTATGCAGTGAAATATTGATTACTTGTCACGCTTCTACGCCACTTTATATACAGGGGACCATGAAAATTAATAGAATGGTTGAGCGGAGGTAGTCGGCAGATGAGAGTGACGTCATTATCAGGGGTTTGAGTGGTGAATTGATGACGTTGAAGATGGTCTTTTTGTGTGCAGGAATATTATGCTCATTGGAAATTGACCGGCCTTCTCAGAACTGACGCAAACGTTGGGCTTACTTTCTGCATTATCTGAAGCACCCATGAACTTGAAACTTTCAGTGTATGCGCAGTGTCGACTGTCGTCGGGGAGTCCAGGAACTGCATATCATGAATCTTAAAATTTTGGTCATTTGATTTGGCCGGCCAATTTCCAATGTGAGGAGATTAGTGGAAGATGGATATATTCGATAATAGTGCATAATTGGTCAAATTAAAGGCCAGTTAATTAAGGTTAAATGAAACTTTCATGTTTCACTGCAACGTCGTTATATACGCGATAATGACCTGAACCATAATATTAGACCGGGATTTGGGTCTTTTGATGCAAATTACTGATTACAAATTTTCCCAAAACCAAAAAGGATTTGGTTGTGATGGTCCGCGGCGGTTTTAAGGCGTTCTTTACTGTAAAACCCATGATATGAGAAAGAACGCGACGGTTAAAACTGCCGCAACGGCACTTTCTTGATGCATTAAAGTTACGTGAATGCTGTATAATATTGTGACATTGCAGCAGTTTTAACCGTCGCGTTCTTTCTCATATCATGGGTTTTACAGTAAAGAACGCCTTAAAACCGCCGCGGACCATCACAACCAAATCCTTTTTGGTTTTGGGAAAAAATATCACCCTTTTTCTGTGCCCAGATATTGAAATTTGGCGTCAAATCGTGCGTAAAAATTCGCGATACCTAGCATTACTGATGACGTCACAATTACGTCATAAAATCAGATAAGCTATCTGAGACCAATTCATTAACACAATTGGGACTATGACCGACAACATATCCAAAGATGAAGTTCTGGGGTTGTCCCGTTCTCTCCACTAGCTTCACAAGTTTTGCCATTTTTGGGATTTTTTCGTGTCAAAGTGTTTCAAACAATCGCATATACCTCAATGATGCTGGGAGCTGAGAACTTTTCAACCACATTTTGAAAAGTACATTAAATTTCCTTTCTACGCTAGGAGGAGCATTTTTTCCTATCTCGAAAGCTTCATACCGAAAATTGCGTTGAAAACGCCTATTTTTGGGAAAATCGACATGTGAAATTCTTAGTTTTGTGACGTCATTATGACGTCATCATCGTGACGTAAAATAGTTTTTAAGGGCATTTTTGCAAGTTCTATCCTTCTGCTTTCCAACGCTGGGTCGATGAGCTCTGTATCTTTTACCGTTCCCGAGATATGGCCGTTTAAATAGGGTATACTTCGTGCACTAAAAGCGTCATCTCTCGTATATGTATCAGCGTCGTAACCCTTTTTAACAAGAACACCCTCAATTTTGGCGATTTCAAGTAGTTATAACTCAGCCATTTCTGAACGAATTGATCTCAAATTTTAAACTCGAGCGCGCGCACACCGAAGGCGCGGAAACTCAATTTTCAATTAATTTGATCGTCGGGAACGTACCGTAAAAATTTTTGAAATTCGGCGAATCCATGAAAACATATAGTTGGGGGCTGGTAAGCGCAGCGATGCGTACGCATCGCGTGTACGATTTCGGTGTGAATAAGTTGTTATAACTTGGTCATTTTTATCCAATTGATCTGAAATTTTGACAGTTGCGCCTTTGACCTCAAAGAAGCGACGTATCGATTTTGGTGGAAATCCAATATCGGGAAATTGCCCAAATTTCTTCGTGAAATGTGGGGAAATACATGAGATTTCTCTTGTTAGAATCGCCGTCCAATTTCTCGGACCCTTCGGGTCCTCATACCTTCGGCCCTCGCACTGTTAGGTTCGCCGTCAAAGCTCGCCCTCGGGCCCTTCGGGCCCTCGGGCTCGCAAACCGCCGCGGGGGGCTTGCCAGCCCCCTGATGGGTTTTAGTGGTCATTTCAGAGCATAAGATCCTTGGAAAATTTTTTGTCCACGAGGCCGGTTAAAACGGTTCAAAAATGATTCCATTTTTGTCCATAGGGCCGGTTAATAAGGGCCGGTTGAAAAAAGGCCGGATGAATAAAGACAAATAAGGTACTTTGATTGAGATCAAATAGAGGAGAAGAAATCAATCAAAATAAAATTTATTTTTTGCAAAAGAATCTCTGCATTTTAAAGTAAGCAATGGACAGCTAAAAAGTAAAGAAATTGAAAAACAGCAGATTTGCAACATCCTTATGTACCTATATTATTACACGTCAGTATAATTTAAGATGAAAACACTGTGAAAAATGCGGGAACTGACGTCAAAAGTTTTGTATCGGACAACCTGTTACTATGTAACAAATACAGTGTCACAACTTGCTCCCAGAGAATTGTTACGTAATCCGTTGCTGCAAAAACGCTGAATTATGTTCTGACACACAACTTACTGTTTAAAAAGTATAGACATTATTCGCTGAACACTATCCCCTGCAATAAAGCAACAATGATAATATGAGATATGAAAACTGACAAATACCTAATTTATACTAGGTACCCAACTGTGAAATGTTAGATCGTGCTTGTTTTGGATACGTTCAGACATTCAAATGTAGGGCATCTCAGGGGAATTGAGACGCCAAACTGTGCATCTATTTTCACACTTCTACAGAGTATATTACCTCTGACCTCAGTGCTTAGGTTTTTCATATATAATTGATGGATAGCTCGTCATTGGTCCAACAGTTTTTGAGCTCAGAAAAAGGCCAGATTTAGATCAAAACATCAGCACTTTCAATAACTTGTACTCTCAAATTTGATTGTGACACTAACTGCAAATTTTAAAGACTCGCGTTGAAAGATTCTTCAAAACTTACCGTAGTTACCATTGTCCATTTCACCTTAGGAAGTGACTTGGGTATAAGTCCCTCTCCTGTCACGATGATAGTCCCCCTTTAAAAATGTTGGTTTTTGCCCCATTTAAAGAAATTAATCCCAGCAACTCTACGTAAAACATCACATATCTGCGAGTTCTGCGAAATGCAAATTATAGTCGGCAAGTTGCAAGTTCAAAACTTTAATGGATTCGGTGAACACTGAACTCGGGCGATTTTCAGAGTTGTTTAGACTGAATAACCGGATGCACAAAATGGTAAAATATATATGGCACTGCACTATCTGATGTGTGTAACTATTCACAAAGCCATAGTTGTACCAGGTGAAAATTGTTAAAAGTATAAACGTATCACATACATTGCTATTCTGCAGCTGAAGTGCATTCATTTTATGCGAGACTAACTCTAAAACTTCGATCTGGTGAAAACACCACATGAGGCAACGAGTCAAAAATAGGCGGTTCAAGGCTGTAAATTTTGATATTTCAAACCATGAAAGTGACTCCTCTCTCGATCGGGTATCTTGGTGCGTGAACGCACTACAAAAATTAATAGCACTGTACAATAAATCAAAGTGAAACGCAGCCTGTTATTAAAGTAGACAGAACATCAATGGACTGAACATCACTATAAAACTGTAAACTAGCACGTGTACTATAAATTAGTTTTTATTGAAACCTAACCATAAAGCAAACTGCAGCTCTGAAACGTTTTGAGCAGTTCTTCCTCCTTGAAATCTGTTAACTAGCACATATATTGGTGTTTTTATGCGCAGGACTAACCACAGAGCAAACTGCAGCTCGAGAATGTTTGGAGGAACTGCTAGGAAACTGTTAACTGGCTCGTCTATTGGTGTTTTTATGCACGGGAGCGACCACAGAGCAAACTATCCACAACGTGTGGTGGAAGGTTCCTCCTCAGGCTCTAATAGTTATATGTAGCGGCCCAGTGTGTACCAATGGACCTGCACTGCTAATAGGCGGTCACATGATGACGTCATTATCAGGGGTTAGAATGGGGCGCGTGTGACGTCACAGAGTCCGCTGTTAGGGCGCGCGCAGATTACTATTTCCCTCTTATTTAACAATAGCTCTAATTGTATAATGTACATATTATATTAGATAATAGTTTAATTGTCGCAGCCTACTAGTATAGTATATGGCTGAGGTTTTATTCTATGTTATGAAGGGCTAATATACTAACTCTCCCGAAATTACCACGGCTCTGCATCCAATAAATTCCATTTAATTAAGCAAAGCGTAGTATATATTAATTTGGAATTAAGAGGCATATATCCGTGCGTTAGCTATATTTCCTCGCAATCATGATGTGGACGGCATATTAAAAGCCGCCCCCAGATGACAGACCCTTCTCAATGATGTCAGTATCACAGTTTAAAATGGTAAATTGGTGACGAATGAAGCTGCCTAATTTTCGTGCCAGACTTAACAAAAGCACGGATGGCAGATCCATGATTTGTGTCAATGACGAGCTCCCCCCTATTCTTGATACTTTGTTAAAGAGAGGAGAGTAACAACACAATTACGATACAGTCGCCGACATGTCATACTTTACCATTTGTAGCATTTACAAGTCCTCAATATAACCCAGGAAACTTGATGTGGTGGTTATAATTTTGTCAAGCAGGGAAAAGCAGCTCTATTTTAAATCATAAATTATCGTGACTGATACGAAAATAGTCGCTTGGGAAGGGAAAAATTCCAGGTACAGAAAAATTCCAAAATACAGAAATACAATACAGAAAAATTCCAAAATACAGAAGAGTATCATACCAAAATCAAAATTTTTGCGACATAAATTTTCTCATCGATAAAAAATATCACATTGATTAACATTCAAATTTTATAATATTGAAGAGACAATCATATAATCATTGAAGTATTTCATATCAGTACGCCAAATGCTGGTTACAGTATTCAGTAAACTACGACTTGATCAGGTTCCCTTTCGGTTGTCCAATGTCATTTCATATATCCATTATCAAACTCCAACTGCAGTGGATTGGACAAACGTGGCAATTTTATCTGATTGAAAGAGTTTGAATTACCAACACCCTCTCATCCCCCTCATACCTCCCTCTCATCCCCCTCATACTGATCAACAATGTACCTTCCTACCAATCCTTGGCACAGCAGCAATAAGCAATGCTCTCCAGCCTATCATGGCAGTTCTCCCCCTCCTGACACCTCATCTGCTGACACATCACCTCCTGTCCTCTCCCCCTCTCCCCCTGTCCACACCACATGTCCACTCCTTCCTACCAATCCTTGGCACAGCAGCAATAAGCAATGCTCTCCAGCCTATCATGGCAGTTCTCCCCCTCCTGACACCTCACCTCCTGACACCTCACCACCTGTCCTCTCCCCCTCTCCCCGTGTCCACACCTCATGTCCTCTCCCTCCTACCAGTCCTTAGCACAGCAGCAGTAAGCAATGCTCTCCAGCCTATCATGGCAGTTCTCTCCCTCCTGACACCTTTCTCCCTTGTCCAGGATATCCTCATCCCTCCACCCTGCCTCAGTATGATCCCTGTCCGGCCTGTCCCAGCACTCCTCAGTGAAGTAGTGTCCTGCCTCCCTCGTGTCCCGCACTCTCCTGTCCACTCCTCCCAGCACCACCTGTCCCTCACAGTTCCGGTACCAGCGCGAGTCTTTGCACGTGCTGTAGCAGCTCTGTCCGTACTGCGCGGGGATGGCAGCGTGAGACTTGCTCCAGTACTCCACATCCTTCTCCTCCTCCCCCTCCTCTGTTTTGCTGTGGTGTCTGCGAGGGTAGCCAATGCAGGCTGCTGAGGCTGCCATGTGGAGACTCTGCCATTGCACGTCTTCCAGGCTGTGAGTGGCGTAGGAGCCAGGCAGGATGGAGGATGGGATCTTCTTGTCTTCCCCGACCTTCACTGTGTTAGCCATGTCTTTCTGTAGAGCGGATACCGAGCTAACCACCCCTTGTAGGTCAGTGCTGATGCCTGCCACTTTGGTTGCTGTCTTGCCTACTTTCTGTTGCAGTGTCTTCACATCCCCTGCCATGCTGTCCAGAGACTCTGAGAACATGTCCACTTTCTCCAAAGTGCTGTTCACTGCCTCGCCCACATTATCCACTGTACTCTGCATGGCACTCAGCTGCTCCGACAACTGCTCCATCTTCTTATCCGCCTCACTCGTCCAGTCCTGCAGATCTCCCACCTGCTGCTCAAGCTGGTTTGTCTTGTTTACCAGCGTCAGGGTCAGGTCCTTGGTGAAGTTCATATCACTCTTAAGAGATCCTATCTCTGTTCCTGCATCCGTCAGTGCTCCCTCCAGACTCCCAATCCTGGCTACTGCCGCCTTCACTGTGGCAAGCAGGGCAGAGATCTGGGTGTCCTGAGAGTCAATCCGGTCTGTTGTGTTGAGGACGATGGACTTCTCCAGTTCAGAGATCTGAGCCAGGACCTCGTCCAAGTCTGAGGCCTGGCAGAGGGGCAGGAGAGCTAGCCAGAGTATTAACATCGGTAGCATTCTCAAATTTGATTCATTAGTTTTGGTTAACGGTGACAGAACAAACTGCAGTTTGCGCGGCTTAAGTTTGCGCGGCGTACAGATATGTTATTTATATGTCTACACGCCGCGCAAACTTAAGATGCGCACACAAAATCCGCGCAGAATGCCATTGGAACTGCGCCTGTAATTGCTGTATTTAAAACCAACTACTTGTTGTTATCATTACTGAACGAAAAAGTGCAACGTCTATGTTGTATGCATTTATGGAAATTCTGGCGATTCACACCCAGTGACAGAACCCTAGCGAGCGAGAGAGCGTCGCTCGACAACCAACAGCCACGTTCGTGGCGACCCAAACGTCCAAACGACCGAATTTTCATTGAAATTAGCATTGAAATTCCCAATGAAATTTGCATAAACAAAACCAAATTGGCAATTGGTACTTACGATACCAAATTGGCAATTGGTACTTACGATACTGTTCAAAAGCCGCCAAATTATAAACCGTGACTTATAATAACTTAGTATTTCATTGTGTTTGACAATTGTACAGCTTTATTTATGCGTCGTGGGAGAGTAAAACAAAAGTCTGTAGTACATTTTACGAAGACTGCCTCAAGCCCTCGCAGCTGTATTGTACCGCAGAGCTTGTGATAACGTACTCTAAACATCTATAATAATGCGTGGGATATTTGCTTGTGTTTGAAATAAACTTGTATTAACCATACGTTAATTATTTGTAATGTTTGAGCACGTGGGGAAACTTCAAAGTAGTCTCTCGTTCAAATGTTAGTCCAAATGTAAACGGCACACGCAGCTCTAAAATGTGCTGGTCGTCAGAAAAAGCTGAAAAAGCTACGCTCGCTGGTGTTGGTCGCCATGCTCGACGACCACAATACAATTACAGGTAAAATCTCATCCTACGCTCGCTGGTCGTCAGGGCTTTCGATGGTGGTCGCCGGCAAATAAATACTTACAATATTCACTGTTTTGGCTTTAACTTGAGAACGGATCGATATTTTTTCAAAATTCTTTTTTCCTCTGGTAGATGAATGATTTACGAAGATTCTAAATATGCTTGAATATGTTTATTATTGGTACAAACTGTTGAAACACAAGTAAATATTTAGTTTACGAAAATCAATTTTTAGCTATAACATTGGTGTCTGTCAAGACATATTTTTTCAAAATTCTTTTCCTCTTGTAGATGTTTGTTTTGCGAAGATTCTAGACATGCTTAAATAGTTAAATGTCGATTATTAATAACACCGCTGTTGAAACACAAGGAAATATTCAGTTTATGAAAAATCTAGTTTTGGCTATAACATTGCGCCTGGTCGATATATATCTATTAAATTCTTTTTTTTTTTATCATGTTGATAGATAATCCATGAAATTTTTCATGACACCGCTTCAGAGGCTGAGTAGCAATGAAAAGCGGTTGAAACACAAGGAAATGTTTAGTTTTTACCGGCTTAACTTTCGGCTGGAAAAGGCATACGATGGATTGATGTCGTCAAAATTCTTTTTTTCCTTTGATAGATGAATGTGTTTCTGAAGGTTCTAAACATGTTTAAATAATCGAGCAATGCCAGCCAACTGTTGAAACACAAGGAAATATTAAGTTTATGAAAAGTAAGTTTTGGCTCTAACACTCGTCTGATCGATATTTCTTCCAAATTCTTTTTTCTCTGGAAGATGAAATGAACGTCCTAAACACCGGTGTCAAAATTTACGGCATAAGCGGCGACACTGTTGTGATCGAATTCTTCATTACCAAATTCATCTCAGAGGCAGATTCAGATAGGAAATACCCTGAAATTTTAAGGCCTGGTGGCGGGCTGTTGTGATCGAATTCTTCATTACCAAATTCATCTCAGAGGCAGATTCAGATAGGAAATACCCTTAAATTTTTCGCCTGTGGCGGGCTGTCGATCAAATTATACATTATCAAATTGATCTTGAAGCAGATTCAGATGGGGAAATACCATGAAATTTTATACCTGCGGCGGGCTGTTGTGATCGAATTCTTCATTACCAAATTCATCTCAGAGGCTGATTCAGATAGGAAATACCCTGAAATTTTTAGTCGCGGCGGGCTGTTGTGATCAAGTTATACATTACCAAATTGATCTTAGAAGCAGATTCAGATGGGAAATACCATGAAATTTTTCAATTTTCAACGGATAAATAAATTCTTGTAACGTAGGCGACCAAATTGAGTAGTGAAAATCTGCGCTCGACGACCCACAAGAGGTATTCTGTCACTGGGGATTCACAAACATTAGAATGGTCAAAACCAACAAACTCAAGCAGATGGTATAAAAGTCAAGGTTCATTTTAATTTTAGAAATTAATACTCGCATATTAATACCCACATGTATGCGTTTTTCCTCGATTATTCATGTTCTGTTTCCTGAAACTTGACTCGATATATTTCAATTTTGCAGATAAATTAATAATAGAATCGCCCGGAAATCATTCAGCAGAATTTCCATCTCATGCTAAAATATAAGCACAGTTAAAATTGTCATCACCATCGTTGTTTCAGAGGGAGAATTGATGACGTCAAAAACCCTAATTTTCTTGCACTGCAACCAGAGATAACAAGGAAAACCTGTTGCATTTACTCAGCTGATGTGTTTTACGTCACACTGTGAGAAAAAGGCGTTATCTCACGGTTTTTTTGAAAGCAGACAGTCAATGCCAGTGAAAATAAATCGCGCCACTGTCACGCTAGATTTAGAATTTGATAATTATGAAAGAAGGTCACGTACATTTAATTATATTCTAATTTAGCATAATAATTGAAGAAGGTTTATCGAAAATCAGTCACAACTCAGAAAACTCTCCAAAAGATACTCAACTTGAAGAACGAGGAGACCACTACCGATCATAGCGAGGGTAGGTTTAGGGGAAAACTGGCGTGGATGTCGCAGTTGGCACTTGTGGAAATGTAATGTTGAAATTAGACCACAAGATAGCAGACACTGGCGTCAAGGAAGTATAAACTGACACCGGTGTCAAGGAAGTAACAAATCTAATGTTAAGAAAGTACCTAACTGACACTGGTGTTGAGGCATATGGTGACACAAACGTCAGGGCAGTAGGCACACGTTGACACCGGTGTCAAAGCATACGCTGACACCGGTGTCAAGGCATACGCTGAAACCGGTGTCAAGGCATACGCTGAAAACGGTGTCAAGGCATACGCTGACAATGATGTCAAGGCATACGCTGACACTGGGGTCTAGGCATACGCTGACAACGGTTTCAAGGCATACGCTGACACCAGTGTCAAGGCATACGCTGACACTGATGTCAAGGCATACGCTGACACGGGTGTCAAGGCATACGCTGACACTGATGTCAAGGAATACGCTGACACTTATGTCAAGGCATACGCTGACACCGGTGTCAAGGCATACGCTGACACCGGTGTCATAGATACGCTGACACCAGTGCTTCAGCAGAATACAAGGACACCGGTGTCAAGGTATACACTGACACCGATGTCAAGGCATACGCTGACACCGCGTTGTCAAGGCATACGCTGACACTGGATGTCAAGGCGGCTGACACTCGATGTCAAGGAAAACGCTGACACTGGTGTCAAGGCATACGCTGACACTGATTTCAAGGCACCATGCGTCTTTTGAGCCTGCAATTGAGGATCTGCACAACGCATATTTGGCTCTTATTAGAATTTTAAATTCCTTGGTGCCCTAAAAGGGTACTCTCCGGTCCCCTAAATGGAATGAAATCAATGTAATGGTGATAGTCTGAGTAAAACGTGGACAACAGTTTTTATGAAATAGACATCGGTACAACAGTTTTTATGAAATAGACATCAGTAAAAGAGTCACAAGAGTCGTAATTTTGTCCAATTGATCCATTGGATCCATCATGTCCAATGGACGTCCATGACATCCAATGGACATCCATTGACCATGATGTCTATCGGTAAAAATGTCCAATGCTGTTCAATAGATCCAATGGATCCATCTGAGTAAATCCAATGGACACAATCACTAAACATGGTTTGGTAGATGGACAGTGGACACCAATGGTATTTTTGTTCAATGGATCCATTGGATCCATTGTGTTCATTGAACACCATTGGACGTCCATTGATCCATTGCACATTTTTTTCCATTGGATCTAATGGATCCAGTTTGTCCATTGGACACAATGGATCTATTACTTGCACAATAGATCCATTGGACACAATGGTTGCAATGGACTCAATGTGCAATGGATCTAATGGTGTTCATCAGAAACAATGGATCCAATAGACACAATGGATCCATTGAACAAAATACCAGATTGATGTCCATCTACCAAAACATGGTGATTGTGTCCATTGGAGCCACTAAGATGGATCCAATAGACATCCATTGATCCATTGAACACTGCATTGGACAATTTTCCAAATTTTACTGATGGACATCATGTAAACAGATATCCATTGGATGTCAAATTGACTGTATGTCCATTGGACATGTCCATTAAACATGATGGATCCAAAGGATCATTGGACAAAAATTCACAACTCTTGTAGCCCTTTTAACGATATATCAATTGGAACCAAAATCTATTGGTCTGGAGTCAAAGTTGATCAAATTTATATTTGCCTCAAAATTCAAATAGACACATCAATTGGCACCGAAACTAAGTGACGTTGTCAAAGAAAGCTTACAATGAAATGAATTAAATATTACATAAATCCAGGTTCATATTAATAGCCAGGAAAGTGGGCCATCTTGCCTCAAATAGGCATGCCAAGTGGCACCAAAACTAAGTAAACTTTCAGTGAAAATTTACAGTAGACCAGATTGAATATGACATGAAATTAATGTTTATATTGGGCCAAAAGTTTAGTCAATGCTTTGGCACCTCGAATAGACATATGAAGTGCCACCAAAAACTAGGTAAAATAGGTAAAATAGATTGACAATGACATATTATGTAATTATGTAAATACATGTTTATAATTGTGGAGTATAAAGTGGGCAACATTTTGCCTCAGATAGACAGCAAAAAACTAGATAAAAGTTCTAGCAAAGCTTACGATAAAACAACAATAAACTTGATAGGAAAATACAGAAGAAACAAGCTTATATTGTGAAGAATGAAGTGAGCTATATTTTGACTCAGACAGACAAATCAAGTGGCATCAAAAACTAGATGAAATTGCCAGTGAAAGTTTACAATAATGTAGTTTGAAATAGCAAATTCAAATTCAAATAGCAAAAATGTATGTCCATATTGTGGGGTATAAGTTAGGCGATTTTTTGTCTCAACAATGAACAACTACTAGATGAAATTTGCATTAAAACTTGTCAGTGAAAACATCCAATAAATAAGATTAAAACTAACATAAAGTGCATGTCCATATTGGGCATGAAAATTGGGCAAGGTTTTGCCTCAAATAGGCATGACAAGTGGCATAAAAAACTAAGAAAAATTTTCAGTGAAAATTTTCAATAAACTAGATTGAAATTGGCATATATAATACATGTTCATATCGGGCAAAAAATTGGGCAATGCTTGGCAAGCATTGCTTGCCTCAAATAGACATATCAACTGGCACCAAAAACTAGGTAAACTAGGTAAAGGGAAAATCACATAAAACTAGTCTTCTTTGTAGAACAAATACAGACTATGGATGGAGCTGCTGGAGAGTTTTGTGACTTTACTTCTTCTTTGTGAAAGTCAAGCCACAAAACTCTCCAACAACTCCATCCATAATCTTTGATGGTATCCATGAAAGAGTGTCTTCATCAAAGATCTTGGCAGATCCAGATAAAGCATAGACACCAAAAATGATATGGTGTAATGAAAGCTAACACTGAGCCACATGGACTTTGCAAAAAGTGAAAACATGTACATGGTGGAAATTAACATACTGGGCATGAAAATTATGCAAATGATTTGTTCACTGAAAACTTGCATTAAAATGAATTACAAATATCATAAATATATGTTCACATTGCGAAGTATAAAGTGGGAAATATTTTACCTCAAATAGACACCAAAAACTAGGTGAAATTTTCAGCATAAATTAAATTGAAAACGACAGAAACTACATTTCGTGGAGACAGAATATGCATTTTGTAGAGAATGAAGTCGGCAATGAAATGAAAGCTCAAAATAATAAGGCATTAAGAGGTATATATAGCTTGGAAAGAAAAAGTCACATTCATGGACACTATTTGCCCTCAAAACAGTGCCTTAAATGAGTTTAAAAAACTTACTTCCTATAGAGGTATTATGAAAACTATACATATATCATGACCTCATGAAGTACAACTTATCAATAAATAAATAAATAAAATAAATTAACAAAATAAATAAAAGGGATCCAAGGATTGAAACATAGAAAGAAAACCTGTGAATGATAACAGATTATAAGCAGCTACCTTATACAGGACCAGAGCTAACCGAAAAACTGTTCTTTCAATGGTAAAATAGGCTGATGTAGACGAAACTCAAACAAGCAATAAAGTCTTTCATTAATATAATTTAAAAAGATAGAAACGATTGGTATTCCTCACCCAGATCCTTGGATAGGTACATTTAAAGGGAATAAGTGGAAGAAGACTTGGTTAGATAAACTTGGAAGCAAGAAGGAAATGTGTGAAGTGATTTGTTGGTACTTCATATGAAGTCAGCTATCCAATGCTGACATAATTGGTCAGTTTTGGATGAAAACTGACAAACTACTATGAACGTACGGCGCGGCGCCATTTTCCTGGATGGTCGTTTTGACGTGTCAAATCGACACGTCAAAACGACCAACTGTTAGTGAGAAATAGGGCCCTGGTTTAGCGGCTTGCCGCGCCGCGCACTCCGTGCGCGAAACCAGGGCGCTGGTTAGGGCAAGTTAGGTGGTTTCATCGTTCCGCGTCGATCAAATGGATTGATCAAATGAAATATGTACACAATACACTTTTACGAAGAGGTCCGCGCAAAAAAGCAAACAAGAGCGCGCGAGCGATTGTGTACGTTTTTCATTTGATCAATTCATTCGATTGACGCGTAACGATGCAGGTGCCTTAGGGATTTTTTTACTTCATCTTATTATTTCAGTTTTTGAATTTTTATATCAGTATATTATGTTACTATGCCAATTGATCACCCAATCTGACCCTCAATTGTTGTAAGAATAAACGAAAGTTATCGATAAATAAATCATTTGTATAATGAGAGTTCATTCTTAGGTTTTAACCATGGGTTCATTTATACATTGTTGTGTTTTTGTGTTTTAACATTTTATATTGATTTTCATACTTTCAAACATCACTTCACATTAATCTGAGAATGTTGTGTTGCACTATATGGAGTTCCTGAAGAAGAGATTTTTATAATCTTGAAACTGTCAGTAGAATAGTGGAGTATAGTGTGTGGGTTAGATTACTTTATTGAAAGTTGTTTGTTTCACTGCATCAATGATCAATCATCAAACATTTGTATAATGTGCTACATAATAATTCTTTTTTAATTTAAATATGGCTTGACTACAAAGATGACTGTATTTTTTCTACAAAGAAGATGTTTTTAACCCCTGCAAGCAGGGGTGAAGTCGCCCAGAATGGAGTCCCATTGTTTCTCTGGTTCATTCTCGTCTCTTCAGAGTCGCAGCCTGATTTATGTTTACAAGTAAACACAGTCGACTTGATCTTTTGATCTTGTTAGGACCAGATGGAACTTTATCTTCCCTACACTGGATAAAGACATTGATGAACTTAATTTCCTTGATGAACTTGGAGCTTCTACTGAAACTAACACACTACATCTTGTGGTTGGGGGAGCGTTGGGCGCCCGTCAAATGCATTCAACCCCACAACACGGTCGCAAGTCCGTGTGCCACAGTGTTAGCTTTCATTACACCATATCATTTTTGGTGTCTCATGCTTTATTTGGATCTGCCTCGCTCTCTGATGAAGGCATTTCTTTCATGGATCCCACAAGACTATGGTTGGAGTTGTTGGAGAGTTCTGTGGCTTGACTACAAAGATGACTGTATTTGTTCTACAAAGAAGATGTTTTTTAACCCTGCAAGCAGGGGTGAAGTCATAGAATGGAGTCCCATTGTTTCTCTGGTTCATTCTCGTCTCTTCAGAGTCGCAGCCTGATTTATGTTTACAAGTAAACACAGTCGACTTGATCTTTTGATCTTGTTAGGACCAGATGGAACTTTATCTTCCTACACTGGATAAAGACATTGATGAACTTAATTTCCTTGATGAACTTGGAGCTTCTGGAAACTAACACACTACATCTTGTGGTTGGGGAGCGTTGGGCGCCCGTCAAATGCATTCAACCCCACAACACGGTCGCAAGTCCGTGTGCCACAGTGTTATTTCATTACACCATATCATTTTTGGTGTCTCATGCTTTATTTGGATCTGCCTCGCTCACTGATGAAGGCATTTCTTTCATGGATCCCGTCAAAGACTATGGTTGGAGTTGTTGGAGAGTTCTATGGCTTGACTACAAAGATGACTGTATTTGTTCTACAAAGAAGGTGCTACATGATATAAAATTTATTGTTTTGTTAAAATTTATTGTCTTGCAGATTAACGTCTTGAAGAAAGATTTCTTTCTTTGTTTTAAACATTGTTCTATTTGAATTTTAATCTGAAAATTCATAAGGGGTGTGTATATCACATCAATTTATTGAATGGAATTTGTCAATCAATCAACTTCATTCAAACAACTGATTTGTTTTACAAGACTCAATTGACTTATTTGTGTTTGATTGTGCAATATTACAGTTGTTTTCATACTAGGTCAAATTATGATTTTCCACAGCCTATCAGTATCATGTGATCTCCTGAGTGGGGGATACCAAATGGACCAATCAGATCATTGTAACTGATATTGCCAACATCAGATACAACCATCTGATTTTTTGATTTTTTTCATTTCCTATCACATGAAGGAGATCATGTTATAGGCTATGGAAAATCTGGAGCAATCTGCCAATTTCTAATATGCTGAGTATAATATTATTCTCTGGAGTATTCTAAGGTGATATTACACGCATGTGTGCTCATCAGTCGATAGGACTTCGCTGTCAATAGGGTTCTTAAGGTGTTGTAATGCAAACCTTAGACAGTTTTTGACATCAGGAAATCTGTTTGTTGTCTATTTCATGTTTAGACTACTGCAAATGTGATAAAATAGTCTTTAATCATGATTCTGGGGTTTATCCCCTTTTAAACTCCTTTTACCCTATTTACTTTACCCTACCTCATCAATAGGGTAGTTAATAGGGGTAGTAGCCCAAGTTAAGAAAGTTTTCCATTTCCAAGGAAATCCCAGAAAGGCATCATTTTGGGATTTTGGGATTTTAACAACACTATCTACAACCTTATTTACTACCTCTGATATTTACTAATGAGTACATAGCAGTTAATGCTACAATAATATAACCACAAAATCACATCCTTTAAGGAATAGATAATTGAATGTTTTGATGTGTCTCTGGATCCATCATTAGAGTGAATTGAATTGAATTGAGTGAAACAAAATTATCTATGGTGAAATTATCCAAACTGCATGCAATAGTGCAATACACCACATTGTGCTAAGGACCAAATGCACTTTTCAATCTTGATCTTAGACTTAATCAATTAATTTTTCAATCTTGATTTAGATGGCCATGGCTGGTTGAGAAAAGGCCAGTTAGAAATTGTAGAAGTTGAAAAATGTACAAAAAGAGAACTCCATTCATCATGATTTTTATAATTCAAGCTCTTATGGGACAATTAAATGGCCCCAAAGGGAATGCAATTTTGATCATGGGCTACTTGAAAATGGTTGGTTTAAAAGGCTAGTTAAATGAGGGCTAAAAAGTTGCATTGAATTTGATTACTCATGATTTGAACAAAGGCATTGTACCAATAATGCAAGATGGCCAATAAGGTATCTATTTTTCAGAAAATTGACATATATAATTTTTAAATATAACATTTGTCACTACTCATGGTACTCAGTTATGAGCCTAACCTGGTGAACTCAGTGAACATCCTTGCTGAGTGGTATGTTAAACAAGGAATTGGAGGTGAGAGGTTCCATCAGACTAAAGTATCATGCTATTAGGTCAAATGTGTTTTATACAAATTTTGTTTCGCAACAAATACCTAGATTGATTGTTATAGTCTTATGTATACTATGTATAGTGTTGTAATTTTATCAAAATATCATTGTCTAATTTGCTTAATATCTTGTAGCATTGATGTATTCTGATGGCAGTAATTTTGGTGGATGGTAATGCTCTTGCCATTATTGTGGGTTTGCACAGCAGTAGTTTTACAATTTCCAGGTAAATTTATTATGATTTTATTTGTGTAGTTTTCACATATCTTAAGCATGCTAATCAATATAACCAAGTAACCATTGCAATGCATATCCTTCCCAAACTCAAGAGGTATTTTGTATAAACATACATATCATTGATGCCTTTTAGTGTGGGAAATGTGCACACTTACACACTCTTATTGTGCCACAGTTAAAATATTTGATAAATACTGCATTTTGTCATGAATTTAATCTAATTTGTTTAGCTTTTATCTTTTTAATATTTTGTGGACACACAAACATCCAATTCACTTCAATTCAATTTCACAGCACACTGGAAAAATATATATACTGCTCTAATTTCCTAAGTTATTAAAGAGTCTTATGTGGTTGGACTGAGTGAAAAGCACATGTGTGTGCAAATCGGTCCAACTTTGATGGAGGAATAGAGTAAAGATGCACAATTTACTGATCACAAATCATCTTTTGATACAATTTCTATCAAAAGTACATATAAGGATGGTGTCTTTATCAATCTCTCCATCAATCAATCAATTTGTACACATATACAAAATATTTTACAATTTATTTTTTATACAAAATAGATTACAATATTTCATATATCTTTGACAACCAAGAAAAGTTTAAAAGTACCAAAATCAAAAGTCCCAAATAACATAATTCCATCTGGTATAGGCCAAATATTATTATATTGACAACATTTCTGTTTCAGTGTTATCTGCTATTAAATGCATTGTTCAAGAAAATAAAGGAAGCAACCAGACAGTTCAGACGTGTGACGACAACTACAAGGCATGTGGTGTCTTGGTGACTCGTCTAGACGACGAAAGAGATATTCAAAGGAATTGTTGGACTGATTCAAACACAGAAAGCACATGTGACCATGGACCATGTCTCCCCGAGTATTTAGAGGTAACTTCATTCGTGATCTGCCATAGAATTGAAATCTCATCAATTTTATTCCTCAATTTATTAATATTCATTATTATTAGTTATTAAGACCACGTTACATCGAGCAGGTTACTGGTATGCATCCTAGATCGTCTTGTTAAGCCATAGTTAAATTAGAGATCGTTCACATATTACATAATCAATTTTTGGTCGATTTTAACCCCCCTCCCCCTCGTAATCAAGTTAACAGTAGTTGTATTTGTTAGGTAAATAACACGTAACGTAATCATTCGGAAACCCCACTCCCCCTAGGTGGTTACGAAATATGTAAATAAATTTAAGAGATTTAATAATTTAATGTACCAAGACAGAAAATCCAATGTTTTTGCAGGCTAAACGTTATGATGGTTTGGCATATTTCTGCTGCTGTAAGGGTGATCTCTGTAACAAGTTCCCTGAACCTGACCCTCCTATCTGTGAGTGAAACCCAGATTATATTAGGATGGTTTGCAAAAATATTCATTTCTCTGACCCAAGCTAGTTGTAATTATTCATAATTATTGACAGTTCCAACAAGTTAAAGGGTGGTGATTCATTTGTTTGAATGCCTGATATGACCCTTGTTCCTAACGCAGTGTCAGTTGCAGCAGACCCCCGCATTCAGCTCCCTCAATCCACTTCACATGCCTGGTGGTACAAGCCTTGCATAGGCCTGCTCTCCTCCCTCCTCGTCTTAGCTACCTTGGTCATAGCAGCTTACATCTTACTCAAGTGGAGGCGCCGTTCTCAGCCTCGATATATTGATGTGAGTTTTGGCGGGTTGAATTACCATGATTGCCTCCCACAGGGGTTTTACGTTTTGAGAAAAAGCTTATTTGCTTACATTTCAAAACCTCCGCATTCAATTTTATTGTTTAATAAAAAGATAAAAGAAGTTCTATACCAACGCATTTGCAGCTATTTCCCCAGTTTTCTGATACTTTTATACCATTTAACCGCAGGTTGAGAACCCTCCCAAGAAGTCCCCTCACATCGACCTCACCAAGCAGCTGTGCAGCCTCAGCGAAACCTTCCCCCATCAGATCTGGCTGGGATCCTACCGAGCCCAGCACTCGACGAAGCACCGCAAACAATCGAACAATATTCATTCGGTGTCCCTGCTCGGGGAAGACAAACTAACGGTCCGGGTGTCGGACCAGGCGAGCGCGGTGCGGTGGTCCCGGGAAACCCGTGTGTTGTCGTCAGTGACCCTGTCCCACGCCCACGTAGTGAGCGTGCTGTGGTGGGGTAAGAAGCACAGGAAGTCGTGGCTGGTGTACCGGGACGTCTACGTCGGCTCTCTCACTCACGTCTTACGAAGCTGCTCTCTGTCAGTAGACCAGGTAGGAGAGTAGACAATCCCTTGTATACTTTCTATAGTTTCGTCTTGCAGTTACGTAGGCAGCGTTCATTTTGATGCAGTTTCGATCACTGTAAGGATTTTACATTAAATCGTAAATGCATTTCAAAGCTCGTTTTTTTCATTGAATTATAAAACAGAAATGAGCCAAAGCTCTGGTTAAAAGCAAGACAATTTGGGAATTAAAAGTCCCTTGATTTGCGTTCAGCGTAGTGTACCTATAAAGGGTACGGGTAATAATTTTAAGAAGTGACCAGTTACAAACCCTAATGATATTACCGGACATACCGTAACGAGGCTTGATTAGTAGTTAAGCATGTGGTCACGGATTTGAAGCAGCAACACTACATTTTACGATTACTACGATGCAAATATGTAAATGGGAAAGTGTCGCTTGGTCCCCTTAATTATAAGCGCATAGATTTGTTTAATTAAAAGCCATGTGTCTCGCTTTTTTGTTTCCATCTTTACGATAATATTTTCTTTCACATCGTATGAGACCAGTAATTCCGCCCGGTAGGCTTCTGTCAAAGGCAATAGATGCGCTGTACCACATGTGTTCAGTAGTGCGGACTCACTGTGCTAGGGGTTCGTCTCTGGGATACTATGTAAAAACCTTTGAGTGGGGAATATTCCTGAGCTTAGGTAGATGGGAGAGAACGGCGTGATGCGGTAACATATTTCGTAAAGTTTTAATTGCTCCCAACAAATCAATAGCATCCTCCCTCCTCCGCGTACTCCAGCTATAGAGCGCTGGCTGGTGGTGGTACAAGGTGTTTCATTACGTGCACATGAGTTCCGCAATACCCGACCTAACTCGGGAACCAGCCTGAGCGTGGGTGTGGGTTTTTGGACTGTAACTGGTCCTCTATGTGAAATTACCATGAAAACAACTAGTCACCGTGCTTTGTGCTGCTGGTGATAAGGATCCCACGTGCTTTAGGAGTTCAGTGCAGACTGCGGGCTATTGGGCTAGGGCTCTGAAAAGGTGTACTCGTGTAATTAAACTTGTATCATCATGATGTTGAAAATGGTTGCTCAAACGAGCAATGTGGTCTCCAGTTTGGATGCAATCAATTCAGTAAATATTTCAGTACAATTCACCTCTTCTGTTTTCATGAATGCCCCTCAAGTGATTGGCAGTTCGGGGCACATATCCCCACTTAGTCCCATGTCCCCACTTAGTCCCATATCCCCACTTAGTCCCATATCCCCACTTCGTTCCATGTTAGGCCGTCAATCCCCTCATTTTGACAGGTAAAGCGGTTGACAGAGTGCATATTCAGCGGACTAGCCTACCTCCACTGCACCATACACGCTGGATCCCACAGCAAAGTCGCCCTAGCTCACGGAGATGTGTCCGCAGACAACATATTCCTCAAACCTAACTATGTTCCCGTTTTAGGTAAACATATTCCTCAAACCTAACTATGTTCCCGTTTTAGGTAAACATATTCCTCAAACCTAACTATGTTCCCGTTTTAGGTAAACATATTCCTCAAACCTAACCATGTTCCCGTTTTAGGTAAACATATTCCTCAAACCTAACTATGTTCCCGTTTTAGGTAAACATATTCCTCAAACCTAACTATGTTCCCGCTTTATGTAAACATACTTCCTCAAACCTAACTATGTTCCCGTTTCAGGTAAACATATTCCTCAAACCTTACTATGTTCCCGTTTTAGGTAACCATATTCCTCAAATCTAACTATGTTCCCGTTTTAGGTAAACATATTCCTCAAACCTTACTATGTTCCCGTTTTAGGTAACCATATTCCTCAAATCTAACTATGTTCCCGTTTTAGGTAAACATATTCCTCAAACCTAACTATGTTCCCGTTTTAGGTAAACATATTCCTCAAACCTAACTATGTTCCCGTTTTAGGTAAACATACTCCTCAAACCTAACTATGTTCCCGTTTTAGGTAAACATATTCCTCAAACCTAACTATGTTCCCGTTTTAGGTAAACATACTCCTCAAACCTAACTATGTTCCCGTTTTAGGTAAACATATTCCTCAAACCTAACCATGTTCCCGTTTTAGGTAAACATATTCCTCAAACCTAACTATGTTCCCGTTTTAGGTAAACATATTCCTCAAATCTAACTATTTTCCCGTTTTAGGTAAACATATTCCTCAAACCTAACTAAGTTCCCCTTTTAGGTAAACATATTCCTCAAACCTAACTATGTTCCCGTTTTAGGTAAACATATTCCTCAAACCTAACTTTGTTCCCCTTTTAGGTAAACATATTCCTCAAACCTAACTAAGTTCCCCTTTTAGGTAAAAATATTCCTCTTAATTAAATAGTTAAATGTTTCTGGTTAAGTTAGATGTTCTAAAATGACCTCTCTTTAATTTAGATTTTTCTGTCTTCAATCTCATGTATCATTGAAGGATATATCAGAATGATATTTGGTTTTAGGAGCATTCTCCTAGATATTAGAAGGCTAATTTCCAATTTTTTCGCAGGGAATTTTCACAATGCTATAAGGCTGCAATACAGTAACTTCGACAAACTCTCGACTTCAGTTGAAACTTTGAGTAAATTGGTGAGTACCACATTGTCGTTTTAACTTTTTAAATTTCTTTAATATAACTTACCATTCAGATCAAAAAATAAAATTAGGGCTCAATATGATGCAGCACCAATTATTATTAGAAACAAAATATGCCATACTATGTACCAGATACCTAACGTGAAATATTGGTGTTCTTTATCGCCAGCACCATGTTAAAATATACTGATATTTGAGAGTGTGGACGGGTTGGGACACTGCAGTTTTTGAATTGCGTTTCCCGACTTGTTCCGTTCGTTTGGTGGCTCGTTAGTAAGCCTTACAAGTTACCACCCTTCCATTGCGACAAGTGACTCTTGATTGAGAACAATGACTTGTTATTTTTGGGTGATTGCGCCAAAATTACTCATTAGGAACATCAGTGGTGGCGACCGATAATATTATGTGATAAATCCAGTGCCTTCTCGATGAATAATTTTTTTTGTATTGAATTCGTTAATTTTAGTAATGAAGTTCAGTAACTTGAACTTCTCATTGACATTAAATATATTCAAATCATGAATTTTATTTGAAATGGCTCAACAAATCACATGACTCTTTATCATTTTTGTTATCGTTTTGGCTAAATTGCTACTTTTGAAGGTTTGGAAATTAAATTTGACGGTGAAGAAGCATTACCGAAACTTTTCATTGTCTCGTTTTTATTTGATAATCGGAGTAGACACGCATCAATTAAATGGCCAGACTTGAAGTTTCTAAGTTTCAATTTAAATTTACTGAATTCATAATACCGTGTCAATTTATGTAACAATGTAACATATTATATACAGAAAACCACTGTGCCGTGTTACTTGAATTACGTTTTGAGAGAGAATCACTGGTACCGTGAATAAAGGAAGTGGAAATCACAATTACAACTCTGAATCGATAAGGACAATGATTTGCTTTTAGTTGAATACATGATTTCACATTAAAATCTGATCCCACTTCCCTGTCATATGTGTACAATAATAGAATTACATTCCATCTAACAGAGATCAAAGTAATTCCATAACTCAAAGGAAGAGGGGTCTAACGAGATATGCGTATCACAATATGGCAAAGGGTCGAAGGAGAGTTAGAAAGAGAGATATAGGGAGTGATAGAGAGAGATAGAAAGAGAGCTAGAAAGAGAGCTAGAGAGAGAGTGAGTGAGTGAGATATGCTGTTAACTGTCTTCACGCCCTGTAATGACGCTGATGCAATCAGCTGGCATGATCGCCAGGTTTCAGGTGATTTCAGGGCCCTATTCTCAGACAACAGTGCCCGGTACCCTGATTACCGGAGTTACTGTAATTAGCGGTCCACTGAGTCAAGGACTATTTCATGTGTAAATGTGTGTGTGTGTAACTCTATATATCTCATCCTAGGATCCCCGCCATTATATGTTTGGGAATACATCAGCAAACATGCCATAGGTTCCTTCATAGGTTCACAGGAATCAAAATGAAAGAGATAACATCTTAAGTTTTTCGGAAGACTTCAGGAAAATCTCCAGATATTTCCCTCTTAGAATTTGAGTGGCAATGTGATAATCAGTGCCATTCTACGTTCGAAGTGAGTATTTGTCGGCGGCTTTACGAGTCGCATAGCGATATTTGTAGCAAAGCTTGTGAAACCGACATAGTACTTAGTTGATTTAAAATAATTTGTATTTATTAACTCAAATGATATACGTTGTGTTGAGAGAGTAGCTATTTCCTCTATAGATGTTTGTTAAGTACGTTTATTTAATACGTCGCGATCACTACGAACAAGGGGTTTGCCGTGCAGAACATTTAAACATCACGTCTAAATTTAAGCTTTCTTAACATCATGTAGCAAAATGTTGCTTGTCTCCGTTAAAATTCACGACAACTTGAATTCCATCCTTTGATCTCTCTTCTTTTAGCGTTACAATGTTGAATGCGTGTGTTATAACATGATGTGATGAACTGCTCCATAATGCTATATATATTGATAATCAATCTTCTCTCTGTTTCCGGACCCGCAGACGTAAAGGAGGCGTTCCGGTGTCATCAACTCCCCATGTAAACCTATGATAATGACGTCACACTCTCCTGCCTATATCGTGAAGGACTCGTGATACTTCAGAGGGCATTGAGAGAAGGAGTGTGTCCTGTACCTTGACAAGCAGACATAGTGAGTGTGTGTATGTGTGTTGTGTTTAAATGCACACTGTGTCTCAGATTCCAGGAAAGACTAAGCTACTTCTGCTGCCCCCTCACACTGAGACACCGCCTAAGGAGGGAAGAGGAGGACAACGTGACATACTTACACTCACATATCTAACGTCTAGATGTGTGTGTGTGTGTGGAGAGAGAAATCGTGTGTATTCCGAGTGTGTGTTTTAGAAGTAACATGTACAGCGTTTTGTGAGCGGTGAGATGATCGTGTATCGCCACCGGCTGCTATTTTTAACGTACACCGTGGTCTTTCTTGTGGTTACCATTGTCTGTGTGCTACTAACAAGAATCAGAGAAAGAGTGGGAAGGAGGGAGAGATATGCAACAAACTCACGTGGAGTGCTGTAATATATGCTTCTTAAGTCTCATTCTCTCGAGCTATCTTCTAAATTATGGTTTTCTCGGAAGTTGTGAACTCTCTGCTGCTGGGTTGTAGAGCCAGCTGGTGGCAGGTAGATTACAGTACCTAAACGTATTTATGTCTCTTGCTGGCTGCACACTCTGCATATACCTGACGTATAATGCTGAAATACTGAACTGAGACTTGCCAACATATTATGTATCACCAAGTTGGGAAATGGGTACCTTGTCCTGAAAGGGAAATGGGGATCTGCTACATATTTTATACTATAGTGCACTAGTGGGTACTCTCCAGTGTGCTTGAAGTCAATCCAGCCTCTAGGTATGGTGAGCTTTGGACTCTTTGAGTTTAAAAGGAGCTCATGGTTACTGTTAAATGACGTTTCATATTGAATTCGATGGCTTTGAGGTTTTTAGTGAGTCAACTAACGAAGTTTTTTTTGCATTTTAAGGAAGTGTCGCGGCCACGCCCTTCTTAAGTTACCGATCACAGCACGATGTCTCGAGATAGCTGCAGTACAAGCAGCCACGTGAGACTACTGCCGAGTGTCAAGTACTCAGGGTCACGTGACGTGCTCCTTTAGCAAGTACCTCGCTGTGGTTTGTGATGCTTGCTCTATCTCCCCTCCCGCGCTCCTATACATCTCTTAGTCACCCTTCTCGTCAATTTTCATCTCCGACAGCACCTGCTCTCATTGGCTCGCGCATCTCACGGGACTTGTAAAGGTGGACTGTGATTGGTTTTTTATCACCACGTGACCGTTGATCTGAACGGTGATTGGTGTTCGTGTGGATGAACAGTGTGCTTGTTGATACTTGCAGCAGATGTGATTGCAGGTAGCCCCCCGCTGAGCAATATTCAGTCATTGCTGGTCTCGTGACATACTGATAAGACCACGTGAGCTCTTGCAAGAACACTGCTCCGCACCATGTGACCTCGGCACGTGACCACGATGAGGGCCTCTGATTGGGTGTCACTTTGACAAGCACTAGAGTCACAGCTTGTGTGCGAGCCAGGAAACTCTTGTTTACACATGAAGATGATGGTGCTCACACCGAGAACACTGCTTTGCGGTGACTGAGCGTCCCACATTTAGTCCTGCTTCAGGGCCTTCTCACCCACCCGCCCTACTGAATATTCAAGCAACGCTCCTTGTGCGATACGCCCTCCGAACACAACAAGAGAATAGAAAAATCAGTAATCGCTACATGATATTTCAAATCATTATTCATGACGTCCCGCTAAGTAGTGTCTCTTTTTCCGTGCACATTTTCCGGCCAGCTTCCCCTCTCTCTCCCCTCATGTGTAACCCTTGCATATATTGCATGTCTAGAACTCCGAGTAAAATGACCAATGAAATGTCACGTGGGATGATATTATCCCACATTCCCCCCACATTACTGCACAGAACCCGGACCCTTTGCAGGAGACGCCTGCGGAGAAAGCACTGAGAGGCAGTGAAGCGTAAAAGCCGGCAATACCCCGGTGCATGTGTCACAGAGTGAGAAGAGGTATCACATTTCCGGTACTTTCTCCACCTGACCTTCACCTCGCATGACCATTCCAATGTCTGGCGGAAGGGTAAATCTAGACACTTTTCGATTGCCCTAAATTCTTCCCGTACACGGGACGTAAGGAGTTGCGTGTGTTACGCTTAGCACATAATAACAATAACACTTTAATGTCTCCCGTTACAGTTCGTCTGATGGAGTGTGTAAAACCCTTGACACCCTCCCCAGTGTGGGATACTGCCTGAGAGTGCTGATGTACCGACATAATGTATCTCCAGTAGTTTGTGTGTGTGTCTGAGGATAACACAACGGATTGTATCCTGTTTAACAATACCCAATCGAATTTCCTGTTTGAAGAGAAATACACTGTTATTAAATCCCCACACTGAGGCGTGGTGGTGGTATCCGAACACACAATGTCGTCTTATCATTGCAGAGGGCCCCTTCGCACTGATCACCAGGCCACTGCAGGGTTCACTCATCCACTTATTAATGATAACTTATTAATAACCAGGAATCATTGTAACCCTGGAATGTAATGGTATCTCAATGAGGCGTCAGTCAGACGCGCCACGGACCTTTAGGGAGACCAGCTCATTTTGCTCTTTCTGAGAGCTGTGAATGGCGAATTACAATAATAGCCTCACGACCCTCTCCAGATGCTTGTTAGATACTGAAATGTGAAGTATGTGTGGTGATATTTGGCAGAGTTCCCGTACCTCCCACTCTGGTTCAGTGTGTATCTCAGAGTGTGCGTCTCTCTCTCCCAGGCAGGGAATTACATGTAACCCTATATCCTGCAGAGACGTATTTAAATCCAATAACAAAGTACACTCCTAGAAGGAAGCCTGCTCTAGCAGCCGCTACATCGAGCAATTCACAGGTGTATGTGGGTCACGTGATAGCCTCACCTGACACTCTCTTCTCCCTTCCTTCTCACCACGGACTTGTAGTACCTTCCGGTCTGACTTTCCACCCAGGCCTGGCTTCAAAGTGTCTGGCGAACACACACACTCACCGCTGTGCATCATAATGCCATGTTTTGGCACATTATCTCCTCCACCAATGAGAGGAGGGATGAACTGTCTCATGGTTTGCGTGGTCCAATCACAGGCCGAGCTGGTGGTCACGTGACACCAACAGACGTACTGGTGTTATCTAAAAGTAATGTGCTGACACATGAAACCTCACATTTGATTGTCTGGACTATGAAATCACGTTCCGTATTTCTCTCCAAAAATATCACACGATATATGTACACCCATTGAGTGTGAGTGTGGAGTTGGTCGATGAAAGAATCAATATTTTAATTATTTTCATTACTACAGGAATTTAAACTGTTCGACCACCAAACGTGCTAATGTTTGTTAACATCAGACAGTCGAGGCGCTACTGCCGCTGCTGTTCTCGCAGATGCCGTGTGTTTATTAATACCCGACAACAAGAACACTCGACTTCGTAATATAGTAATGACATTACATATTATCAAACTTACAAACATACATGCAACATTTTACTTATCGCTACAGTATAATATGACATGTTATTTGAAATTCAGCACTTCACACCACTAACTGAATCACTTCACAACCCTCACTAATCTCTCTTCCTTCACACAAGTGTCATTGGATCCTCCTCGCTCAGTCTCCTCACTCTCTTGTTGAGGAAGCAGTGGTCACTGGTCACACGTTCCCCTGTTCCTGGTCACTACAGGGTCCACCCAGCACAACATCTCGTGGAAACACTCCGCACTATAACCGGCAGGGAAAGGTCTCTCTCTCTCTCGGCTGTCTCAAGAACCAACACTTTGCTCTCTCCCTCCTACCTCCGAGAACATTGCATATAATACAGTTATTACAGTTGTACTGCCTCCCAGACATTATATAATTTGTTTAGAGTGCGAGCTCACATTATCATTTATATAGTTTTACCTAACATTTCTTCGGGGGAAATGTCAAAAGTGATGTGCTTTTCAAATATATAGCGAGCACTGCTCTTCTGAGTATATAGCTTCTACTGATAGGAAGTCTCCTCTATACATCGATCCATGCACACAGCCATCTATCATATTCATTCACACAGCCACCCATCCATCGGCCATCCATCCATCGGCCATCCATCGGCCATCCATCCATCCATCAATCCATCCATCCATCCATCCATCCATCCATCCATCCATCCATCCATCCATCCATCCATCCATCCATCCATCCATCCATCCATCCATCCATCCATCCATCCATCCATCCATCCATCCATCCATCCATCCATCCATCCATCCATCCATCCATCCATCCATCCATCCATCCATCCATCCATCCATCCATCCATCTATCCATCCATCCATTCATCCATCCATCCATCCATCCATCCATCCATCCATCCATCCATCCATCCATCCATCCATCCATCCATCCATCCATACGTACAGCAGCCACAAATCTATCCATCAATCCATCCAATTATCCATACATCCATCACACAGAAAAAATACACACATACATACACACATACATTGGTAAACTTACGACAAACTCATAATATTATACTCCAAGCATCTCCATAGAAAGTTTCATGTAAACACACACATAATACATATGTAAATACAATTATATGTCTAATGCCCTGACCGAGCGTCTGCGTGCGAGGGCGCATAATACAGGATGATGTTGACCGCCAGTCCTCTGTTATGTACACACGCATTGACAAACTTAACCAGCTCCCCGGTGAATTTAACTACCGTTTCTAGTCATCAGTACAACAGTACACAGCCACTACGAATTTGAGGATTTGCCGTCTTCTCTCTCTCTCTTCCTCGCATAGTATTTCCCTAAAAAGAGTGCAAATACACAGGATCGAGTGGGCTTGTCAAATAATTAGTTTCATTGCTTGGGGAGTCATTACTTAATTAGGGTGTCCTAATATATTAATATGTGTGTGGGATATATATTAAAGGCTATATAATATTATACGCCGGACTGCAGTTCAAATTACCTCCTGTATTTTAAGTTAGGGAATTTAGCAGGAGTACTTCGTTAACTAACTGACAGACACGCGGCTACCATTTCAACCAATCACTGCGCTGCATTCCGTCACGTGCACCTCGGTAGCCAATCAGAGGCCGAGTATGTCCGATAAGACATGAAAGTTGTGAGTGGTCGTGGGATGTTGTCTGACAGAAGTTGTCGGATCGTTCCTCTTGTATCCTGTCATTTAGGTGCAAGAGCGTGTCACACGTGGGCTACTACACGATCCCTCTAAACACACGACAAATTAGCAAAAACTGTGAGAGAGGAGAATTATCGTCATGGACTTTTAGTGATATCTAATTCATGGAATTACCTTTTTCTTCTTTCTGTGAACTTACCCAACTTCACGGGTGTTCAGCTTTCTGATCAACATAGCGTCTACAGGGGAATCAATTGATCTTGAGTAGTCGAATTTTTACTGGCATTGAACATTTTTGAAGGCGATTCCGAGCATATGAAATTGAAGACTGAAGAAAATAAGGATCAAGTAAAATTCAAAAGAGCAAAATTGGGAAGATTATGAAACAGAGGATCATGAGTGGGAAGATATCCAGAAAGGAGTCCTACAGTCACAGAAAAGAATCCTTCAGTCACAGAAAGTGTCGTACAACCATGCTGAGGGTGTATCATTTGTCCATTCCCATGGGACTATGTCCTATAATTAAGATTTGACAACCACTGCGTTACTGTATTGGTTTTGTGCTACGGTAGATAACCAATGATAACAAACGTTATTATCTACTCAGGAAGTGCTTTTAAGCCCGTAACTCGTGTATAATAGATGATTTTAGCTATTCTCGAGTCTCCTTGAACAATGCGCCGTGTTTCAAAGTTTCAAGTTGCCACTGATTGATTCCCTCTGTTCCTTGACCTCTCTTTGTTCAGAATGTTACTACTAGAGACTCGAATATATATTATCATATGTAACAAAGCATAATACCACGATGTACATGCAGTACAGTGGTTGGGATCCTTGTTATATGGTTTTATTGAAAGTTGGGGTACTGAATGACGTTATACAGCGACAGTTAATTGGACCTATATAAATGTGAGCTTGCACATGATAGTCTTTATTCCAGGCCATGATGCTGCTTATAAAAGCATGATGTATTCACTTAGTACATGATATGCAGTAGTACGTTGCTACATTACATGTGCTTGTTTTTTCATGAAAAGGAATTATCAACCCATGCCACACGCTATCGCCAATCAGTTAAGAGCAGAGCGTTTCTCTAGAAACACAGATCATATTGTATTATATCGATAAAAGGATCGGTGAATAATAAGGATAGTTCAGAAATGTGCTCATGTCTCACGTTAAGAAGACCTTATTTGCTAGAGGTTTCTTCAGAAATGATTATGATAAGATCTAGGTGCATTAGCCTTGTAAGGTAAGTTAGGCATGCAATGTGTATTCCCAGTGCTGCTTAACACTTAACAGCTGCATCAGCTATGGGAAATGAATTTCAGCAACATGTTTGCGTGTGATAAAACGAATGGCTTTATCACACCCGGTTTTTCTAAATTAATCTAAAGTATGATACTGTGTGATATGGACTGTGATATGTTAACTTGAAGAGTCATATGGATTTTGGAGTCATCTGATCGCTGTGTACACTTGAAGCGGGATAAATTTTCCAGATGAATCCGAAGTTATTATTGATGCTGCTGGAAGTATTCAATTAGGAAGTCCTGCTGGTTATTGTCCACGATGGTGGACAATGATTAGAGGTGTTTGATGTAGCGTCAAAGAGAGAGAGAGTACCAAAGCAAGGAATTAATGACTTGATCTCATCCCCTTCCTTTGAGAGTGAAGTTAAAACATTTCATTCATAACACTGTTGATTAATCCCCAATTTGGTACCATTTTAGGCCCAATGACCATGTTATATTTGCTCGTAGTTATTGTTTGACCAAGTGTTTAGCTGTGCAATGAATGGCATACCCAACACTCCTGTCAATTATGTCACTTTTTACCGATGTGAGGTAAAGTGTCATCTTCATGAAGGCTTCTTCACGCCATTTCTCAGTTTATGACCTCCAGTATGTATATTATGATATCTAAGAAATGTATTATGTACCAACCCTTTTCAGGATAGCATGGTATGATGTTATATTTCTGTTGGCCTTGATAAAGCTTTGTTATCTTTTCTCTGGGGGTTTGGATAGAGTTAATAAAGTAATAAGTTAATATGCCCATAGCTCCACTGGAATGAAGGTTGTAGGGTGGGACCAGGCACAAGATTCCATGACCCATGCTCATTGCTCCTTTATGATGAGTGCTCATGATCATCTACTAGTTCATTGCTCTCTCGGATCACGATTACAGGGGAAGGAAACCATACTCCGTGTAATCATGACATGTGTTATTATTTTACTATTATTTGCCAATTTGTAGATTTGATTTGACACCCAAGTTGAGGTATGTCAGTGTACAGGATCTGTGAAATGAATTATACCATCCACTTGTATTTCATTTAAACGTTCTGTCACACCCTCACCCAGCTCATAATGGCCTCTAGTGACAGGCACAAGGAATATAATCACTCTTTAAATCTCACAAAATAGACTATACAGCTAGCGAATTCCCTCAAAATTTCCAACATCATTCATGTCGATTTTTCTAAAACGCCTCGAACATCAAGACGAATAAATCGTCAATTCATTCGTTTACTTCACCCACCTCCATCAGACATGGCTTTCATTCTGTCCAAATATCCTGCTGCTGTCGCAGGCTGCTGCGGGACACTAATGTGTGCTAGAGCAAGTGTAAGATTGGTCACTGATTACGGGTGCATGGCTGATGTTTAATGTTTATTGTTTCTGTGTACACAATGCACAATACACTTATACAAGTTGATACAAAAGGTACATCACACACTTTCCCATCCTCTTTCTTCTTGCTCTATTCTCTGATCCATGGGATCAAATTAGCTAATGATTATGTGATGTCATTAGAAGCTAAAACGTGGAGACTAGTGTGTACATGTGAAAACCGATTCACTCAATTGCCCTCTAAATCATCGGACCCTTGCCAAAGTTTGGTGATAGTGTCCTTCCCACGTCTGTCTGCCTGCACAGTTGTCTGTCTGTCTGTGTGATTGTGTTCACAGGATGGTTAGAGTAGGGCACGCATATTTAATCAACTGATGATGGCAGCGTAGTCTAAATACCACATTACACCATGTTGTTATATATTGTAGAGGGTCCTAAATACTTCTCACATCTTGATTATTGTTATTAACCCTGTAACATGTGACCAATATGATATTATACATGTTTTGTGTTATGATGAATGGTCTGGACTCATCAACATCATTCATAATATTGAAATAGTTTGTATTGTTCAAGCTACAATATGTTAGCAACTTTTTATAATTAATTTTGTAATATTTTAATAACATCGCAGAGAAATGTAAATTTCAATAAAAGAGGTTTTATTAAAATGTGAGCTATAAAACTCAAAGCTATACCAATCATAATAATAGCCTGACAAAATGGCTACAATTCTCCTGCTAGTACTGTAAATGAGCTTGAACTGCTTTACTCTGACTGATTACAGCCGTGAGATTTAGATTCGCCACATGTCGTGAGCTGTATTACAGTAATGAAATTCAGGAAATTAAAATTCCGCCCACAAATTCTCATGATATTATTCAGTGTTTGTGTATCCTAGGAGCAGCTAAACGTCGGCGAGGATGGAAAACAATAGCGCTCTAATCTGCACACTGAGCAGCAGGGAATAAGTCCATATATCCACACTCCGGGAATGCTAATTCTAGTGAATCTAATGGTGATATGAGGGGAGTCATGACCTGCCCCCTCTGTCGGGATTAGTAGTTTTCTAGCGGGGTTAGGAGCGGCTACCTCTCAATGAGAGCTACCTCTCACTCTGTAGAGAGGGAGAGAGAGAGATCCTGCCGTTATCATTATTCTATTTATTTTTTCGGAGTTATGGCGCCCGGTTGACGCCTCTCTCTTTCTGGGTTATCTCCTTATTTTAACTCTCTTCACACCACCGGAGGAGCTGACCAGTTGTATATATTAAGTGATATTTTATGTTCACACAGACAAATGCCAGACAAACAGTTGTAGGTCAATCCCGCGTGCCTGAAAGCTGGCAGTTTAACGTCAGCAACTCACCATTTTGTGTTAAGGTAATTACGTCATCTTCAACCGCTTCTTTATCCCGAGCACATATTATTAGTTGTAGGAATTCATTAAATGATGTCGGTAGGAGGAGAGGCATGGAGTATTATATATCCTAGCATACAGTAATGCTGTAAATCATCTTTACGTCGGCCTACATTAGTCTGAATTACCTAATTGGCTGATTATCTAATTAGCTAATTAGGTGACTGAGCACACATTGCCAGCTATTCCTACTCCACTGGAGGGGGATACTGGTGAACACTAATCTGCGCTTCGGAGCACAGGTGGTTGATGTGACGTCATTATCATGGCTTAATATGGTGAGTTGCTGACGCTCTGTCGCCTATCCTTGGCGCGTGGGGTTAGTCGTCTTAGTAGCCCGTGTGTGTGTGTTATAGAGCTCCTAGGACAGATCCCTTGTCTGTATAATATAATATAATCGATAACACTACTACTTCAATATATATTAGCTGTGTTAGGACGCTGCAGTAGTAGTAGTAGGGGGGTGTGTGTGTGTGAGTTCTAACTAGAAGAAGAGGAGGAGGAAGAATCCTCCAGCATTAATAGCTGGGAAATAATGGAACAAGGATACGGTACACGCTTCCGCGGAAATAATGGCAGAAGAGTGGAATTAATCTGTAGTTTATATGTACAGGGAAACCACTAGCACAATAATTAATCTGTGAAATTAACGTGAACTACCTATTGTGTTTGTAGAAATTAAAGGTAGTTGCCAAGTCGAGAAATAGTCGTTCACAAAGAATCATTCTACGACTGCAAAGCATACTAACTTGGGTAGACATTGGTGTAAATATGAAGCTATGGACTATGGAAGAATTGAACAGGCTACTTGTTTTAAACCCTTATGTTTTACCATTCTTTCAATTAAAACTCTTAAAAAACCTTATGGGCAACTTTGAATTTCTAAGAGTTTTTTTTACATGTAAAGAATTTCCAACCCTTTAAACCTTTTTATTATTATCTTTTTTCCTTTGACCATCAGCTCATCAGCTCCACTTTGCCTGGTCAAGCCATTAGGTCGTTGATGGAAGTGTGAGAGATGTGGTCATTAGATATATCATTCACACAGATCATGTTATCACAGAACACTTTAACAAGACGCCATCTTAAGACCAGAGAGATACCTTCAAAACTTCCTATCACTGGACTTGTACATTATATCTGGAATGAGCGTCTCCGGTTGATGGAGAAACAATTTGCAGTGTTCTAAGTCATTGTTAACATGTTGCCAATCTCAGATAAACCCTGGCTTGATAGGGTGTTAGACGCGGCCTAACGGCTCGCAGTGGCTGTTAGCTCGCACCAAATGGACTACTCATGTGGTATCATTGTCCACACATCTTCAGAATATTAATATATTATGCAGTGACTTACAAGAAGGGTAGAATATCTGCAGTATTCGCGATGCCTTTGTACACCGACATTGTTAGATGTCAAGCATGAATGGGTGTAAGTTTAAACATGTACACCTATATTGGAGGGTATAGTTGTACAGTTTACACGTCGCACACACGCGAAGTGTAGTATGTAATTTGGAAAACGTCAACCAAATTTACGTATTTTTTGATAATTATCATTCGTTCCCCGTGGTGATAAGCTGGCATGAATTATTATACCTGTTGTCGGTCACGGTTGACATGAACTGCGGCAAGTTTAATTGGCTAAAAGTGACATATCATAGGTCAACATGGGCATGTTATTGGCCAGCGCCTCTCGGCTATAACACTGCAGAATTACTATTAAAATTAATGGGCGCGAAACCTCCTAACTCTCTCTCTCCCTACTGCTGTTTCTCCCTCTGGAAGTTATATAGTGTGACGAGATACCGAAGTTCTGTACGGCAAATGATAGTGTAATGCGTCGTGTTAATAGCTGGCTTTTATTGGTGATAATATGATACAGGTTCTTTCACACAACACTCAATTTCAACACAATATTATGTAAACACACCGTGTTAGAAACTCTTGCCAGTCAGTGTATATGTTATAAGTTTCGAGGAATACTGGGTAGCCGGTAGCTTTTCTTTCTCCACCACTTGTCCAACCCCTCCTCACTTTGGCATTCTCCGCATCTTTCCCTGAATCTTCCTTCACTCTCAACCCCTTTATACTTGTCCTCACTATCCGTGTATCTCTCCATTCAAAATCCCTCTTTGAGTTTCAAATACATCCCCTTGTTCAAATCACTATCTGTTATCTCTACCATCATCTGTTTCTTTGAGGTTGACATCCATCTCTTCATTTTCCTCCTCTACCTTCTCCATATTATACTCCGTGTCTTGTCTCTTCTGCTTCTTTAAGAAATGATCTTTCTCAAGTCTCAGAGGCCTATAGTACTTACTACACTCTACAGCTCCGGTTTAAAGCGTGCATTATGCCATCTGTCTCAGTTCACATGACCGGTTTCTTAGCTAGTTAATGAATCCCCTAATCCCCTGAACCTCACCAATATCCATTTATTCCCTCACCTCCTCCCCTCATCAATACACTGTTCTCTTTCACCCTCTGTCCTCCTTCACCTCCTCCCCTCGTCAATACACTGTCCTCCTTCACCCATGCACTGTACAGCACACACACTGAGCTCTGATGATTTTTAGAATGTCTCGGGCGAGGTCTTTAACTTTCATATGTAAACGAAGGGAAGGCAATAAAGCCGGCAGTTAGCCATATGATTATATGATATTTAGGATGACTTAGTGATATATGAAACATACATTTGCATAGCCCTCATATATATAGAATAATGTGTGTAGTATATATCTATATATCCTGATAAGCGGGGGTAAGGAAGGTAGGAGAGCTAACTAGAGTTATATTATATACATGAGATACTGTAATATACTCGTGTAGTAGTGGTAGTAGTACTACTCGCGGTGTATCAGCATCAGCAACCTTAAAACCAGGAGAATATATGATAAATATATCGATAAGAGCGCTAGTACTAGCTGCTGGGTTATATCTCTCTCACAGTATATTAGAGGAAGTAATATCTAGTTATCTAGAGGAAGTAATATCTAGTTATCTGATGCTACACGTGTCTCTTGTAAAACACTGAGTGTGTATCCTGAAGTCTGAACAGCGCTCCACGAGCTATCCATAGTTTACTGGCAGCAGTAATTTGCGAGGGAAAACTTCCTCCAGAAATGTGTCTGTCATTTAAAGATATATATCAGATATTCTGTTCAGAGGGGTGGATGTATTGTCGACTAATTTTATGTGAAGATGAGGCTCTTTTACAGTCTGCTATCAGATGTGTGTTCATGACAGTGGATTTAGAATTAGTAGAATAACAAGTTAGAAATTGGACTCCTTTTAAAGTAAACAACTCTGCAATAACAAGAAAGCTTAGCGTGGCCAAACTCTGCACTGGACTACACTGGACTGACAATTTCCCATGTTCGAGATTGATAGCTCCAGATTTTTGAAAAACGAGTGAATTAATTCGTGGGTTCATGATTATCATTCGCTTAGTAGTCAGTCTTAATCTCATCCAGGAGGCAGGAATATCAGAAAGCCCAAAAGTTTCGGTGAGACATTGTGAATTTCCGAATTCCGGTTCCTATATTATTGCGAAGCTATGAAACCATTGTCGTGTCTCGTATCTAAGGCGGCAGATAAAAGGCAACGTCGAGCCCTATATATTAGTGTATCAGTGATCTCATGTCAATTAAGTCAATAGTTAGTTTGACTATAATAGAACTTCATTAGGAGGTCACCTCATGGAAATGATGAGATATTTGGAATGTGGTGTTAATGTGAGCCTTTTGTGAGGTGCTCTTAATGACCTCTACCTTCAGTCCTCTGATATGACGAAGTTGTTGGAGATCATGATAATGTTATTTGAAGTTAATAAAGTATCCCAAAGTCTTATAATATTCTGTACTCAAATGCTCAAAAGCAAAGGTTGATCAGAAATTGATTAGATACTTAGGTCTTAGATATATCAAGATTGACCTCTTCAGTCTTGGCATTAGGGTTGCTCTCATATTCCGGTTTGCTAAAGAGTTGAAGAATAAAGGTGGATAAAATCCTTGGGCCCTCTTTAAATAATATTTCCATACATATCAGCTATCCCCATGAGATATCATATACGGTAGTTCCTGGTATCACCTTCGTTCTACTGTGTACTGGGTAGTGTGGTAATGTGATTTACTTTTTCTAAAATTCAATTAATTAGCGAAGATCAGTGATGTGTAGTATCCCTTTGTGTACACTCACACACACAAACACACGCAAACAGACATTCACATGCTGGTGTAAACTTACACTCTACTACACTTTCATGCGTACTCTCAAATTCAAACACTCGGAAAACCCGCAAAAACAACCACTCAGACATACAAACAAACCTTATATTCTAATTTCAATAACACAGTGCGGTGTAGAAAAACAGTTTTCTGTGCGATATATCTTCTGGAGGAACACCAACCCACAGAATTCTGTGTGGTTCTGTGAAAAATAAAGGTGGTGAATTTGATTGGTGCACGAAATTTCTTCCATATCATCCAAATCAGGGACCTACGAAAGGGAATTTAGGGTACTCAATGCATGAAATTTTAGTATTGCGTTGAAACAAATCGATTTCACGTGACTTATCAGGGACATTTTTCTCATTAAACATAATGAGGAAACAGCTAAATATAGCTCTTCGGATTGAGCATACGTAAGCCTAGCGACTTATGTTATTCAAGCATACGTTGCATTATCTATACACATCTTAATACTATATGAAATGCAAGGTCCGGCCTCAAAGCTTTTAGTACTTAACAGGTTGTTTCTATGCGAAAGAGGAGTTATGATGCACCAGGTATTATGAGAAAGCATTCACTTAGCATCCATTCATATATATGGATAATTTCGCATTTTCGCGCATCATATTATGACAAAATATTTTCTCTATTCACCACTCAGATTGATCTACCTAGATGTGCTTTACTCCTTTTCGATAATCCTACAGTAATGTAGTTAAGATGGGTGGCACTCAGAATGGCACTGAATGCTCACATGGCAGTGGCGTAAGGCGAGTAGCTGGCTACCTGGCTACCTACATATTATGCTGAGTGTACATGTTAATTGTACACAGTATATACACGGCAGATCAGTGTAATGAGCCAATATAAAAGCTCGAGCAGAGAGCCTTCTGCCTCTCTTCCTCAACGTCTAGCTGTGTGCCACATGACTGGGTCACGTGCACCACTCACCTGCATGTCACGTGACTGTCATACCGCTCTTCTATTGGTCAACTCGGTCCTTGATACGGGCTCATTGGCATGGTAACGACACGTGACCCGCCCGTTGTCTGGCATTATTGCTGGATAATTTGCCGACCGTTTGCGACAGTGGTGAATTCTAATTCATAATGTTATAATAATTTCCAAAAAATATGATAAGATTTGACTGGTAACGTCAGGTTGGTATAATAATAATGTGCTCGGAGTAGGGGTTGGTGGTGGAGTGACACTCACTCTCTCTCTATACTAACAACCACACTCTCTCCCGCAGAATATATACGTTAATTGTAGGGGGAGCTAATCTCAGAGGTTATTATAATATATAATTCTATTGTTAGTTATTACTCTCGATTATTAGGAATGCCTCCAGCACGTTATCTAACAAGCACGGTATGAGCCTGGTGCCCTGGGCGTTATAACCACTCTACCTTTGCTTAAAGAGCTCTGTGAAAATACAATGTGGTGGAATTGTGAGGGAATGGGGAGGGATTGAGGGAGGCATGGAAGAGATGTGAGGCAACGTGAGGGAGCATCCTCGAGTGAACGAAAAATAATGTATCTGGTTGATATTGGAGGCAGCATCAAGGGTTTAGAATGGTGAATTAATGTCGATTTTCGACAGAGGATTATTTTATGTTTCTCTGAACAACTTCATCTTAAGATGGTCAACATGAGGTGTTTTGTTATGTCTACCGGATATTGACCGGGTGTAAATATCTGTTGTTCTAGAAACATTGTCATGTTATGGTTATGTGGATTTGTAAATTGTAATTTAATGTGAACACTAAATTCAAGAGTAACAGTACTGCCTGCACAGTGTAATATGCGGTTATACAATCAGTGGTTATCTGTCAACCCCAACTTGCATGGTCGAGGCAAAGCCGAGACTATGTAGGTTGGATAACGACGAAGCTTGCTTTGAACTGTATAGGTCACTTCTGATACCATAGAAACTAATTATACCCCGACCAGAAATAGCGAGAACCGACTTAGGTATTTTTCAGGTCGAGAAAAATTTGCAAAATACGTTAATTTTCTACGAAATTGAACCATAAGCTTTGCCGTTCGCCAGTAATTATCTAAAAGTAATAACAATTTTCCTCCACTGATAATTAAACATCGAGTTGGGCGACTAACTGCCGTGTCAGACAAATATTAACTTTGGAATACGGAGTGATAGTATATTTAACCAAACTAATACATTCTCTGTTATATGTAAAGTTATAACTTTTTAGGAAGAATTTTTACGAATACTGCTTTCGCTTGACAGACAATTTAGAAAAATTTCAACAAGTATCGCACTTTGTCCGCCGCGAATCTAATCCTATTTTCTTGGCTTATAATACCAGCAGCAATGCCTCCGCTTTGATAATATATATATTTCTATATCTGAATTTTTGTCAGCATTAATTAGCATGTAACATGCGTTGCTGACACTGGAAAGTTGGAATTTACTCAGAACGGCTCAGAATAGAGATGCCCGACAACAGAACGTTATTTTCCAACGTAGGATTAAGGCCTGATGTAATAATACGATTAAATCACAATACTTTAATAGCTTAACAGAAACAGTTTGAATAGTTTATAACACATAAATTGGAAATTTCTGAGGCACTTTGAAATTCTTGAAATTTGCCCATCTCTCTTCCTCCCCCTCTATTCTCACTAATGACGTGTAAAGCGCCGTCTCTTCAAAGCCTTCAAAACACAGAGCGAAGCTACGTCTTGTATCATATTATGACAAATCGAATTACTCCCCTCACACCTTCCGACGAGATGTGTGTCGAGCGCTGAAAGTACGCAACTAGATGCCTGCAATACCCCCATTCTAAGCCCTGATAATTCCCTCACTCACACCGGCCTACTCCCTTGTGGGATACTGTTACACTCGCCCCCGCGAAAAGGGTGCCGTTATTTCTATCGACCGCAGACCGCACGATCTTACAGCAATATAACGGAATAAAATATTCCGCGACCGTAAACTAGGCCGGCGCGGGAGACGTAATTATCAGGCGTCTCAGTGCGGATATATTGACATTCTACTGACGCTGAGCCGCTTGGTTTTGTACGTCCGACATTTGCTAATTCCGTTCGCTGTGATGTCTGAGTGTAGGGGATGTTTGGCACATGTAATAATGTAGCTCTATCGCACTAATGACACAATGATGCATTCTCCATCTTCTGGATGTCGCATTATCGTAATTTACACCATGTATAAGCATCATTTCGCATTGTTTCATTAGATCTCGCTACAATGGAGCTATAAAAAGCTATAATTTATGGGATCGGAATAATGTGTACTTGATCATGCTGACCTCGAGTGAAACATGGGCTAGCCACAATTAGATGAAATTATATGTGATACGTTTATATAATATAATAATATTTTATTATAATATGCTAGCTTCTGACTTGCAGCGACTTACAATATGTTTGGAAGATAATAACACAGCATGATGCCGTGTTACACTACCCAAATAATATATGTATATTACTTCTCATATCGCATGGAACATAATTAGCCCTGCTGTGAAATTGCCGACTCGTATGCCAAGAACAAGTCTGCCTTTTCCCCCAAAATTAGATCAAATTTGTTTCGGTAGCTAGAAATTACATAAAAATTTACAATTTAGCGAGGCATTTTGAAGCCGTATTCCATTAATTTTCAGAATTTAGATACATAAAAAGATTTGGCATCTAATAACAATGTAGCTCTCTCTCCGAGCCTAGACTGGATTTAAAATGCAGGGAAGCTTCCCAAGCAATACAATATATAGTTGCGTGGCATGTGAGCAGACCACCTCTCCTAGTCGCGTTACCTTTAAAACGACCTGCAGATTCACTTTATATAGCTCAGGGCACGCTATTTTTAAATAACTACAAGCACTTTCCTTTGATCTGCTTTGATGTCAACTTGTTTTGTGGGTGACATTTCATACAACTTTGTGACTGCTTTTTCCGAAGTCACCAATGCGCCTAGCACAGGTGTGTACGGAGTCTCCGATGGATGGATTTGTTAATTTGTTGAAATGGTAGAACTGAGATGTGTCGAAAATGTCGAATAGTAGAAAAAGTAATTTTTCACCGTGAAACTATCAAAGTAAGTTATTAAGATCCTAAATTTGCAATATTTCAGTATTTTTTGTTGAATATATCCGATGCAGCTACTTTCTATGATCGTTCAAGTTGTAATGGGCTCCCCATGACCTTGGTTTGTCCGTCTAGATGATTCCAATCCATCACCAAACTACCAAAACGGAAATATTGATACACTCAATCGAATCTAGCCTACAAATTGTTACTTTTTCAAGGTTAACTAAATTCTCGATATTTGGCCCCATATTTATTGAGCTGAAAGCTCACCATTTCATCGTTCCATTTTGAGCTACCTCCTTTTTTGAACTCGTTCAAATTAACGACATGAGAGTGACCACGATGCCACCTCGAGTAGTGTGTGCTGCACCAATCACAGGGCAGAATTCTGTCACGTGACCCAGCTCGACCAATGAAAGGGCTCCCGTGCTGGCGGACAGATGGCGCGCTACACGAGTCGACACTGCTGCAAACACACTGTATTCCCTGCGACACAGCCAGGTGGCTAGGAAGCTACCCGTCATTAATTGTAAAGCAGGTCTTACTACTCCTGGGTAGCGGTGTCTCACGAGAGATCAAATAAACAGCTCCCACAATTTGATTAAATGGGTCTGTGTTAATGTGCCACTCATTAGAATTTAGTTGGCCAGCCAATCAACGATCAGAATGAGGATCGTGTGAACCAATGGGTGACGAGTGTCGGAGGGTTGTATGTTATTATTACCATGTTAACCATTTGAGAGTCCGGGCGATGATCATCATATAGAGCAGCTCATGGTAAGCACATTAGGATCCAGGGTTGTTTTATTTTAATTAAGTACCGGGGTTCCATTCAACCTTGGGAAGCTGTGAGCTTGCCAGGACGCTGTGAGACACGTGATAGTTGAAACGTGGAGTCTTTGGGAAATGGGGAAGGAGTGAGATGTGGTGGGAGGGTTTGGGGACGAAACCGGGCGGAAAGGTGAAAGGAGAGTGACGTAGTTCAAATGACGTAAGCTTCCTGGTATTCCCCCTCAAAAGAGGGGCAGGTGGCATGGCTGTTGTGATGGCTGAGTATGTTGTTACACGGCCCCTGCCTACTCCACCAATGGGTGATGTTATACCCGCCACAGCTGCCTCTTGTACAAACAAACCCTTTACAGGGAAGAGCGGCACTCGGCGTGTTTTAAATGTCGATAATATGCACACACACTCGCACATACACACATACTGATATACTTTTTAACTCTTTATCCATCACGCCCTACCAAGAATACGTCTTTCACTAATGTCAGCAGCAGTCTGTTAAGTTATCTGTTAAGTTATCTTCAAAACGGCCTTTGGCAGGCCAGCAAGCCACCTGCCTTCCCATTAGCTAGGACATACGGCAATCTACTCGCCCGCCTTCAATTAATCTCCCGATATTAATACCGCGGTGTGATAGGCAGCAGTCAAGTGTGCTGATTTCCGCGAATCCGAGCTGCAATAAACTCCACCTGTAATTTAAGAAGTGCGGAATAAAATTATTATTATTATTATCATCTAAGTGACTTCCATATTGTTATTGTAATGGAAAGGCTGTGATAAGCAAGATAAATGGTCTAGGAGTGCATGTTCCGCTTCACATAATATGCAACTGTCTCATCCGAGTCTCGGTCTGTTGTCTGTTAATGAACCCCGCAAAACTGTTAATGTCTGCTCATTTTCAGCTCACCGAAAATTATGCTGAGCTTTCACCATAATTCTTGTTCATGAGTAATCCTAAAGTATAACGGTGACAGTTCGAATTTCAGTTTTCTGTGCGCGGCGTAAAGACATGAATAAAATGTCTATACGCCGCGCAAGCCACAAACTTACGCCGCGCACGCAAAACTGCAGTTTTGTCCCTTTAAAAGTGTGTATAAGCACTTTAAAAGGTGCGTTTCTCCTCTCACATGTCGCAGTATGTTTCCATGCAGGCTGGGAGGATGATATCTTTGTGCTGCTGGGCAATGTTTGTCTGACGTACTTGCCCCTAATGACCGGGCACATGTGTCCCTTGTCTCCTAATGACCCAGTACCACACATTAGTTATATATCAGGTTCATTAGTTACCTCTCACTACCATATTCCAGTACTAGATTCCTATATATCATTGCCCTGCTGTAAAACAGTAGTGCACTAGTACCTTGCATATATCATTATTACAACTTCTTACGACTCCCAATGATATCTCAAGTCAACATGAGACGAATGCTCTGTCTTTCCCCTTTCCCCATCTGCACGTGTATCACTGATCATAATATGATGTGAAATACACTGCAAAGTGCCGCGCACACGACACGCCCCGTGTTCTTACCCTCCCAAAAAGGAAAGGCCGCCTCATCAACATTGCAGCCCGCTATTGGAAGGTTCAAGGTGGGCACTATGCCCTTATGTCTCTTGAAGACCTAAATTGTTTGATGTCAAGATTCACTTGTATCCAGCCCTCAGCTTCCCTGAGTGCCACATCTTTGTGGTATTCAGATCAAGTGTCGTGAATGCAATGGCATACCATACTATAGACATTTTGACATTTTATCACCTTTTTGGTTTTTTGTTTTTTGGTGCAATGTTCATTGACCACCTCCCCGGCTCCCCCGCCACGCGTGGAGAGGTGGCAGCTCTTCATAGCGAAGAGCTCTACTCGAACTCACCTGGCATGTACTTCCCCTTACCTGGGTGCCAGATGATAACATCTTTACAGATGCCCATTGAGTCGGGGGCGCCCCTCCAGAGATTGACTACCTTGGTCCCTGGCTAAGTGGCTACATGGGCCTCATCCTGCAACCATGGAGTGCATTGGCTCTGATGGCGAGTTGTGTTGGTTTGTAGTGGTGTTTGTAGTATGTCTGATCTCATTTTTATTACAGAAGAGTTGGTTTTCTATGGCAGGGGCGTCTCCTTCCTGCTTCGTGTGGTGCTTTTAGTTTAGAAAATGTATCTGTGCCTGCGCTCAGTGGCACGACTCTTGAGCTGGGATGGTAATTGATGGTTTGGGGTCAGCTGATCGTCGTAGGTGGGGTGCTTTCTACTCCAGAGTTTTTGTGATGCCTGCTGAGAAAATTAGTGAGAAAAGATTTTATCACCTTATCATCTAAGAACTGCATACCTGCTCATCATACATACAGACGCTCTCTTTAGACTGACAGAGTGACAGACAGTTAGGCACGCGCAGAGAATTCAAACAGGACAGTCAGACTCGCGCACAGAGCACAGATAGACAGACCTACAGACAGCCAGAAACGCGCACAGCGCACAGGCAGACAGACCTACAGGCAGTCAGAAACGCGCACACAGCACGGGCAGACATAGGCAAGGAAACAATGACCTGTTCATGATTCATTGATAATCCATTATTAGCCGAAACAGGTCCATGGTATGGAAACAAGGTAATCTGTTGGTGTGGTAGCCACTGGTAGCCCACCTACTCGTCACCACTCCGTACTCGGAACATCTCCTTGGCATGTGTTGGGATGGTGTGCTGCAGATGTCTGCGCCGCGTGTGTGGCTGCAGTATTGTCTGTGTCTCGAGCAGGAGTATTTCAAAAGTTCGGATATAAATGTTCCAAGTTTTGGTTAGTCTTTAATAATGTCCTCAGAGCTAGAGCTAATTCGCGCTTTCCGAAGAACTCAATCCTGGGAGATGAAATGAAATACACATAGTTGTTTAAACGGCCTAAGGAGTTAAGCCAACTTTTTATAATTCAAATCATTACTATCTTTTTCATGTTTAAAGATCTGGCAATGGTTCAAAATGATAAATTAATGATAATCCTTATCATAAAATATTCACAGTGTTGAAGAACAATAGCAATTGAAACTTGATAGATACATGTTCACAAAAAATCTGCCTTGAGCAGGCCGCCGGGATGTTTCTCGCTTTTTGTAAAACGCGTTCCGTCTCGAACTCTGGTTAAGGAATTTCCTGTGCTCCACTATCAAGTCATTATTTCTCTTGAAGTACTTACGTCTTTTCCGCGAAACATTCAATAAATTACCCTGGCTCAATTAAGTGCTCAAGTCAATTACGCGATATAGTAAGATTGTTGTCGCTGTTTTATCAAGCTCTTCACTTGAATGTAATACTAGTGCAACCTGCGGTAGTTTCAGGCTCTGATGATATATCTATGATTCGTACAGTAACAACCCTTTGAAGTGTTGAGAAACACACCAGAAAAATGTTATACATCTGCTGGGGTATCTGGTATATTAAGAAATTCCTATAACTAGACAACTAATTGGTGCTGTATTATTATAGTATTATGTAATAGTAAGTTTATAAATAAATTACTCGGTTATAGATTGAATTTGTATATGTTCAATCCGGATCTGAGCATCAAAATATATTATATCTTAAAATCATTATGATGTTGCCTATCTAGATCAATAAGTCCTTATTAAATTTGCTTGGATATATCTTTAAATTTTAAAAAAATCCACAAAACTAATTATTTTCTTGTGTTTCAGATGTCAACAAACCACTACCTCGCCCCTGAGCTCTTTCTGCAGAGGGGAGGCTACAACGCTCACCACCTTCTCTTTGATAACAGCTTCAGACAAATGGACGTGTACAGCGCTTCTCTGGTCATCTGGCAGATATTGAACCGATGCCTCGAAGGTAAGTCTACGATGAACTTCGCAGAAATAGTATTTCTGAAATTAAATATTTTCTTACCGGTCCAATCATCTTTATTTTGTCCATTTAGTCACTGTTTTATGACCCTTTTCTTTGGCCTCCCAACAGCACAAATCCGCATTTTCATCTGCCACAGCTTACCAAACTTAACTTAACTCAAACCTAAACGTCAACTTGCACCCCGATTGGTCAATGTCAAGTGAACTTGATCATGGGTACTGGGTAATATGCCGTCGATATTATCCTCCTTATCGAAGTATCGAAATAAATAAGCAACTTTCCACTGAATTACCTTTGCTGCTGCATCCTAAGAGCTGATAACGTTTGAGCTGTGCGAGGACGTTATCAGTTCAGAGTTCTCCCACCTCCCGGGTATCATGAGATATAACGCCCGGCGAGCATTACTACATGCCCTAGATTACATTTCTCACACTCCCTTCCATTCTCCCACTAAACGATATCACTAAACGCAGGGCTCGTCTCCTTGCCTTCCTTGTAACTCTCCCTCGTCATCGCATTATGTGCGTTATGTGCACTGGAACATGGCTGCCCTACCTCACCTACCCTCCATTCTAAGGCCTGATAATGACCCCACTCTTAATGAACGCACAGTTAATAAATTAGCAGAACTACTGTTTCGACTAAAAGATAATATCATTATATCGTTAAATGATAACTCCATAAACTATATATTCATCCGTTTCGGACGAGAGCTCCTTCACTCCACTGTAAAATACTTGAGGTAATTAAATATATCTCGGGGAGTGAATTGCCGCGGCACTCATTCCAATTATCTGCAAGGCTCTCTTTCTCCGTGTGATTGAAGTTGGAGGGAAATGTCCCCCTGGGAACGTATTGTATCCCTTGTTATGCTATTATGGAAAGAGTGTGTCGTGTTCGTCGTACCACGGAGTACTAGGCTCAGCCTAGAAAAGACCTGGTCGACGACACTGTCTTATTATTACTACTATTAGAAATGTAGCTGCTCGAGAGAAGAGAGGGAGGGAGAACCATGGGCGCCCTGTCATGCCCTGTTTTTGCCCTGTTTTTGGCCCTTGCCTCATGAAGCCCTTCTTTTGCCCTGCTTTGGACCAATTTGCCCTGTTTTTCTGGGCCAAAAATATACTCAGATCACCATTTTGGGTCGCCTCCAAAAAAAAAAAAAAAAAAAAAAGGTCGCCAATTTCAGAAATATACCTATTAATTTATTAGAACTGCCTCAGATGGAATTAAAATTTGGAAATATACCTACTAATGACTGTCTCAGATGGAAAAGGAATATACCTATTTAAGTATTATTCACTACATTGATGGAATTCTATACGTATTAAATAAGACTGTTCCGATGGAATTTGAAAATATATCTTTTTAAGCATTAAGCACTGTCTTGATGGAATTTGGTATATCTTTTTAAGCACCGTCTCGATGGAATTTGAAAATATTCCTTTATTAAAGTATTAAGCACTGTCTCAGATGAAATCTGGAAATATACCTATTAAGCACTGACTCGGATGGAATTTGGAAATATACCGTTTAGGTTTTAAGCACTGTCTCGGATGGAATTTGAAAATATACCTAGTAAATTATTAAGCACTGACTCGGATGGAATTTGGAAATATACCTTTTAAAATATTAAGCACTGTCTCGGATAGAATTTGAAAATATACCTTTTAAAATTTTAAGTATTAAGCACTGTCTCGGATGGAACTTGGAAATATACCTATTAAATTATTAAGCACTGACTCGGATGGAATTTGGAAATATACCTTTATAAGTATTAAGCACTGTCTCGGATGGAATTTGAAAATATACCTTTGTAGGTATTAAGCACTGTCTAGGATAGAATTTGAAAATATACCTTCTAAGTATTGCTACCGGATGAAATTTGGAAATATACCTATTAAGCACTGTTTCGGATGGAACTTGGAAATATACCTATTAGCACTGACTCAGATGGAATTTGGAAATATACCTTCTTAAGTAGGTATTAAGCACTGTTTCGGATTCAATTTGAAAATATAGGTACCTTTTAAGTATTAATAAGCACTGTCTCGGATGAAATTTGGAAATATACTGATTAAGTATTAAGCACTGTCTCGGATAGAATTTGAAAATATTCCTATTAAATTCTTAAATTATCAAGCACTGTTTCGGGTAGAATTTGGAAATATACCTTTTCAGCACTGTCTCGGATGGATTTTGGAAATATACCTATTAAGCACTGTCTCGGATGGATTTTGGAAATATACCTAATAAAGTAAAAATATACCTTTTGAGCACTGTGTTCATGAAATATACCTTAAATATGCCTGAAATATACCTGAAAATCGAAAAATATACCCATTAAGCACTATCTCGGATGGCCTTTTCAGGGTGGCGTCCAAAAAAAAAAAAAAAAAAAAAAAAAAAAGGTCGACACTTTGCAAAAGATACATAGGCATATATGCCCTGTTTTTCACTGCATTTGCCCTGCTTTTTGGGCCATTTTTATGCCCTGTCAAGGAATTTCTAAAGTTTGGCAGCTATGGGGAGAACACGTAACATTGTAAAACAGTGGGACAAATGTAAAACACGCCTAACGCACATGGGCTTCTGTCACAATGCTAACAATGTCACTAATAGTAATCTTTATTATTGTAAAATATTATATTGCCCTTCTGATATTATATCTTGTTGGGACATGGTGGGATTCTGATGGCTTGTTGGGACTGATCTCTAAGAAATAATTGAATAGAAAATATTAATATTTCAAGAGACTTCTAATTTCGGCGCATACCTTAGTACAGAAAGTAAGCAGAAAATTTAGCACTCAGGTCCCAAAAATTCTTAATTTTGCGCGTGAAATATAATAAAGCACTAGGGCTCTAAAGATAACTTATTTTGATTTTGCTCAATACTGTATTATTTTTCCGAATTTATAATTTCCGTTCCGGTTCTCAATCGTTCATGGAATAATGAGCCAATTTGAATGTGATTTACCTGAACTGCCTTGCACCCCTATGTACATCAATTTACTTCAAGTTCGCGAATAGCAGCGGTTATTGTCATTGAGGTGCAACCTGTGGAGTGAGAAACGTGAAAACTATATTTTCTATTTCAAACCTGCACAATAACTTTTGTAGTGGAATAAAAGTGCTCTGAATGACCTCTATGCTGAATGAAGCCTCGCCCTTACTAAAATATTTCAGATTCTTTACTTCCAGATAATTGAACTATGATTGAAAGTTAATTTGTTGAGTATAAGGTGTAATATGATTCTTTGCGCACTTTCATATTGTTAATTCCTTTCGCACAAATTTAACTTTTTCCCGAGAGTTCAATTATTTCGACATTATCACTTCATTATGACGTACAGCTCTCAGATGAGAAACAGCCAAGGTTTCCGTGCCTTGCGTACACCATTCCTAAAACTTCTGACTCATGTGCCATTATGCGAATCAGTTCGTCAATCAACAGTAATTACCTGATATATTGGCGTTATCAACCTGAAGTTGATGGTCTGAAACCGCCTACTTTGGTAATTTGTGGGTGTGCGACTTGAAATTATATTCCTCGTCATATTCTTCAAGTGAACTCTCTAATAAGAGAGTTCACCTGATGTGCCATTGAATCTGTGATGTGGAAATGCTAAGACCGTATACTGGTCCTGATACTCTAATACTACCCTTGTAATTGACAGACATTGCTGAGAAAGACCGGATGGTCTCACACTGTCCGATGTGCCCGCTGTTTCTTATCTCTTCACTCAATTACATTCTAATTAGGGTCTTGTAATGATAATGAACATAATCTGACATGTTGTGTTTTGCTATAATAATGATAATGTGACCATCTGCAAGGAGCAATCTCCCGGCGTTAGCCCATGTTTAATAACACACCACTTGAATAAAAGTAGCTGACGTCATCAATTGACTTGCTTAAACCTTTGATAATGACGTATATTATCTCTTATCCTTCAAGTTATGCTACACACCATACAATTTACATCTGTGGGAACTCAAGATCATAGACCGTGGAAGAACACATAATTATCATTATCGTAATTATGTTTAATTTACGTTTTATTGTTATGCTCTGTCTGAGAATGATGAAAAAATAGAGCGAAAAGGTTGAACTCTTTGTCGGGTGGCAATGTTTTAAAAATGTGTTGTTCACATTGTTCACATTATATTCTGTTATAGTTTGTGTCTCACTTTGTACTTCATATTGTAATGTGCCACATAGCTCTGTGCTCTACAGTTTAATTGTTGTCATTGCACTGTGAACTGTCATGTAAATTCTTTATTTGAAGGAGGAGTTGTTCATCACTAAAAGTTTTTAACTACGAGTGCTACAAACGCAGTTGTTAGTATCATGATCCTGAAATTTGTGACAACTTTCTGGTGAATAATGACAAAGTCCCCCAAGATTCATTAGAATGCTGTTACAAAAGCTGATGTTCGAACTCGTATTGTCCAGATTTGGTCAGATCGCAATAGGACACTAGATTTAGTCAAAAGTCCAGCCGACACAACATTGATGTACAGCCATTGTCAATCAAGTACATTGAGTTCCAAAGTCAAGGTCTGGTAAACAGTACGGATCATGGAATGCTTGTGTCCATGTATAGCTGTATAGGAATCAAGCAGTAGAGTACATGATAATGTCATAGCGTTGTCCCTATGTACTAGCCGCTCTGGTGCCAGTGAGTCCCAACACTAACTCAATCAAACAATCGGTTCATTGTACATCAAGTCTTCCCAACGTATTTCCAGCTTCCTCGAAATAGCACAATATGGTGATGAATACACACTTCATCCTCACATCCTGAGTGCGATCTCCTCATCGGAATTCATTCTGAGTGTTATCAGAGCTGATAATCATCATTTCTTTGGGGATACAGTCAACTCATGACAATATTACCCGCCTTGGTGTCTTTCCATACCACACGGTATTCCTGATATCTCATGGGAGAGTGAGATTTATATTCCATGATAAGCGCCCTTTTCTCCTTTTTCCGGGCGGTGTGCCAGCTTTCCTTCATACCTCTGCATGTGTAGACACACAAAAGGACATGTGAGACAGCAAAATATCTGGCATCTGAGACAGTAAAACCTCTGAGACAGCATTCATCACAATGATATTATCAGTATTCACCAATCTTTATCTTTGAACTCTATCGAGTCTATTTCCCCTATTTCATAACTCAGTATCTGCGAGGGTTCGTGATTGTCCTCTGTGTGTCACCACTGAGTCACTGACCATCATGGGAGTTTCTTTTTGTTAGTGGCTCACTATCAAACGATAATGATATATTTTATACTGATTCCAGTTATTTAAAGCTTTAGATAAGAGTAAAATTATGCATCTATTTTCCGGATATAGGATCCCCATATATAGCAGCCTCTGAACCGTGTATCGGGGCATCAAAAGAATCTAACTCTTATCCTATTAACAGTGTCTAAGAATTCCTAGCTACGTTCCGGCCTACATATCCCACAAATAGTTGATCCGGAAGTTAAAATGATGTCATGATTCGCTGCTGAAATCTCTCTGTTCGTTCCCCTCTCTGGATGTAGAGCCTCACAATGTTCACATGTTTAAAATACCCCGGACTCAAGCTGCTGAATAGCATACTTAAGATGTGTCGGAACTACTCGCCACTCTATAGACTATAATAGTACGGGCCGTGACGTATGAGGCACGCTCTATGTTATTTTGCTGCATTTTATGTATGGTAACTGTACACTGTATGTGCGTGTATACTTCGGCAGCAGTATACGCCAGTACATTTTAACATGGTGCACACAGTTCACGTTAAAACTATCCATGTTCAATGGTACGAGCAACTTTGCCCTGAACTCACACACACACACACACACACAGACGCACACACACGGGCTACTACTACTACTACAAGCCACACATCACGATAATTTTAACTGTTCTATATAAATGTGAGTTTTAAATCGCGCGGACAAGCTGCTGAGCTTTACCCTGGTATTTGTGTTTAATTCAGACTACGTCTGGCTCTGATTAGCGTAGGATATTAGTCAGCTTTAATATCGAATTACTTGTACAAAATGGCTTAATTGACCAGTATTAAATTATAATTTGACTTGATTCAATGCTCAATATATGATGATATGTACGCACAGTGCGCATTGTGGGCTTGATGATCACTAACTGGCCGGATGGTAATGAAATAGTGCATCATGTGCACGTGCAACAAACACGCACATACACACATACACACACACACACACACACACACGTACACCCTCACCCACACCCTCACGCACACCCAATGACACCATGGTTTTTGAGAAGCAGTTCTTGCAGGTGACAGAGATGTGGTTTTGCGCCTAAATAAAGGGCATGAGCTCAAATACACTCATACTCACAATGGGCTGGTGTGTCAGGGTACGGGGGCCATTGTGATCACTTTATCTTTGTTCATAATGTATTACTGTATATTACGTCTTGGCTTATACCCATGACATGATAAGGAATTCAATCAACCAGGATGTATAATATATACATACATAGAATATATATCTTGCCCCTACCCTGATCAAGATACACAGTAATATGTAGATCATACACACGCCCTGCCACAGTGTACGACTAGTGACTTGTGAGATATGGGATATGATTATGAGTCACGACCCTGAGATCACCATTAGATTAGAGATATGACAGTGAGATATGACAGGGAGATCACATGACCACTCACCAGCAGATCTCGTAGTATGATGATCTACAGACATATGAGCAGCTAGAGTACTAGAGAGGTCCACCATTTCCAGCTATTAACAATGTATTATAATATATATCATGTAGTAGTAGACATTGTAATGCAGTAAGAAAAGCAGCTGCTCAGCAGGTATGTAGCCCGTTCTCCGTTGTCAATTCCCCACTCTAAACCCTGATAATACCGTCACTCTGTGGAGCACAGTGTATCCGCGCGCGCGCTGACACACTCCCAGCGCTGGCGGTGGTGGTGTTTATGTTCCACAACTACACAATATATAACCTGGGAGAGTGAGGGAGAGGGATTAGTAGACTAATCCCACTCCGTCTAAATGAGCTGGAGCAGCAGCAGAGAGGTATATTCTCTACTTTACTCTCTCTGGAGCAGCTGAGAAGGGAATGTACTGCTCAATCCTAGCATACAATCAAGATATTACGGTGTAATGTCCGTATGTGGCAGTGCGCGGCTTCATACACTGTGCGCATGTACAAGATCGTATACATTAGGTAATTTGTTTTAGTCATGTCTCTTACAAGTACGAGAATGTACCAATACGGCATCAGCTTTGGATCCACTTAAACAAGTACACGATGATGTGTCTGTTGGCTGTATCAAATGAGCCGTAATGTTTCTGGCGTAAAACCCTAAGCTTCGAACTTTGGTGTAGCATTTTTATGAGTCCGGTCTAATTATCGTGCAGTGCAGCAGTTAGCGAGTCTCTCTGTCCGGTGTCATAATGTCTGTTGACGGGTTTTGTGTGAGACTGTGAGAGAATCTTATGTTTCTACACATTCTATGTAGTTTGACATTTTGCACGTGTTTGTGTCGTATAGGGCGTGTGTGTATTATTTGCATATCATTTTCAGTTAGTAAACAATTGCGTCTGTGTTTTGATGTCTGGCTGTTTTGCAAGTTTGAGTCAGTAAATGATTGTTTGTCAGTGCGCACGTGTGTATGTGGCCGTTTTGTTTGCGCGTATCAAATGTATGTTTTCAGGAAGTTTTTAGTTTTGTATGTGTGTATGTACGTATTAATGTATGTATGTATGTATTTATTTATTTATGTATGCATGTATGTACATGTATGTATGTATGTATGCACGCATGTATGTGACACCCGAGTGTCGAGGGAGGCTCTAAAAAGCAGTAGTTGCTGGTGGGCGGTGTGTGATAGGGCTTCTGACGCTAATATACCTGAACTACTGCTGCTTTGTCGACTTGTCACTACATTCATGTCAGGAGTTCCTACTGTTACACTTACTGAGTTTATATTCCTCCCACGCGCCTAGGCGTGTTTCATGGACAACAACGCGACTTCTAAAATTATATCGACAGGAAAATTCGGATGAGTATGTTTTTTTTCAAGTTGGGGCCCGTTTAGAATCATGATTTAAAAACTTAAAAAGCATAAAACGTCAACCACCAGAAAGAAAATTTGTTCGACTTCATGGACCAATTTTATGAAATCTGAACAGTGTAATATGAAATTAATTTTCTGATGCCAACAATGCACCTTCTTCAGAAACAGACTTAATGGGCCGTAAACTTTTCCGGAAGAATACATGAACTTCGTCTAGGCAGTATAAATAACTTGGAGATAAGATACAATTAATGAACCGCACACCTGCATTACACTATAAAATTTGGATTGCGGCCAGTACTGTGCCTTAAATTCACATTTTCATACATTTATCCATGAATCAGAAATCATAAACCCTTGCCCCCAATAGTTTAATTTATTGGGCAACCCCCTTCCTCTAATCATGAATCATACCCCATGGACTGCTGACTTTGAATGACAGCCTCCTACCCTGAAGGCTGAAACCATTCGCAGAAAAAGGAATCCCTGTCAGTAGGAATATCTCTTTAATGTTTGAATCCAATCTCCTATAGTCTTATGTTGTACTCAACAGGAGCCATTCGCCTTGAACCTCAACCCACTTACTCTGCCCCTATTTCTAGGAATACTTGACCCCTAACTCTGCCCTATTCCAGGAGGAGCAATGCCGCACTGTCTACCCTACGAGGACCTAGTAGGACCCCGACCCTCCCTGGCCCACATGGCCCTCGTCGTCAAGGAGACCCGGCCCACACTCTACAGCTCCTGGATACATCATCCGGAGCTAAAGGTCACTGAGAGTGACGTCATCAGTCACTGAGAGTGACGTCATCAGTCTCTGTGAGAGTGACGTCATCAGTCACTGAGAGTGTGACGTCATCAGTCACTGAGAGTGACGTCATTGCTACCCCTCTGGGGGGATAATATCAGTGTGTTATTTTTCTGTTATATATTATTACTGTTCTGTTCATTCCAATATCACGCGACTTGGTATTCACCTTGGCGACACGCTGTCCACACTCCACTGACATAACAACAGCCATTACAATATATGAGCTAATCCTACCATCAATCCTATTATCATTATTATATTGTCTGATAATGACAGACGGCCGCTTTTGCTTTTACCCTGGATATGATATACTACAGTTGGGCGAGCAGACGTACGTCCTCTGTTTGCTACCAGCTAAGATAATAATATATTATACCCCTCCCAAGCTTGTTTTAGCGACCGTGTAAGTTTGGTTATACGGTCTCCACTGAATAACAGTGCAAAATGACTTTAAATGAAATTTGATTTTATAAAGGAGCACTCAAGGAATCCCGACGAGGGTCGTCAGACCCGAGTGGGAAGAAATACTGTTGTTTGGTCAGAGAATAGTAGGTCCCAGCTGTTTCCGGTCGGGGTATAATCCGGTTCCATGATCTCAGCTGTGACCGTATACCTTCGATAATGAACTCGGCACGGCTCGTCCATTATCCAACTTACACAGTCTCGGCTGTCGCCTCGACCATGTAAGTTGCGGTATACGGTCACCACTTCGACATGTAACCGCTTATTATTATCTCTAATGATAATAATATATAGATAACACAATACACACGTACATGCACTCCGTATTATCTCCTGCTCTGGGTTAATTGTTCACTTGCTGCTAATGACAAGTTTATTCCACCTCCTCTGTACCTCCTAGCGATCTCCTCTTTCCCTTCTTTTTCTACCTAAATAGGAGCCTCTTAATCGGGGACTTAAAAAGTTAATTTACAATGTTATCAGAGATCCCTAGACACGGCAATTAAGTGTTATCTTCTTCTGCAGAATAAGGGGATTATGAAGAGATACAAACAATAAGCACCGATATGTAAATACAAGCATACAATTCAAGAACTCTAGTATTATTGGTGGAGGGATTCTTTGTATTAGTGGTAGAGTTTTAGAGTGGTCGAAAGGAGACGTATTTCTGACTTGTTGCTGATAATCTAGGGACCAGGGCACAGAATTTCCGTTATATCTGCATCCTGTCCTTACACTAGGTTCCTGTGAGCCCTGATTCAAAGCCCCACCGACCTGATCTCTGGACTACCCGATTACATTTGGGCAGTTAATTAACAGTGTGTCAGTCCCATACTCCGTTGGATCGCAGAAGATTACTGAAAGCTAAAAGGCCCTTGTTAGCCTCACTTGTAGTCAATAATCATAGAGCTTTTCCAGACCATAGCTGTCGTACAGCGAGACTCGAGACTTCGAGAGTGTTTTGAGTACAGCGAGTTCATGTGAATATAATGCCGAGAAAATAGTCAATACGTACTATATTTAACTGTAATACTCCTAATAATTATTGTGAACTGTTCCTATTTCCTACTTTTTCTGAAATATTATCTGTAATGTGATATACCATTATCCATTATCAATATATTATTATTATTTTGACGGATACTGCATGGTGACTATATATATTCATGTAATACTGCCTTGAGCAGCGCAGCGCACAGAGAATTTGCCAGTAACTGTCGAGCCCTAGAATAATTATCTGGAATTAATGTCACATAATGACTGTGATTATTCCATAAATCACATATTTTCACGCGCTATTATGTTCCACGAGCATACGATAATCCGGTGGTATTATTACCAGCCCTGCCATCATGTCAGATCAATACTTTATGATGGATTACTGCACTTCCCAACTGTTTTGGGTCACGTACTAACTGTATACCAAAGTTCATGACATCTCAACACAAGTTAGAATCTGCGCGTAAAACTGATGGACGGCTAAACGACATGAACTCGCCACTTTGGGGTGTGAAAATGTCGTCATGTCATCTGTCATTGCTAGTAACGCGAGATTCTTAGCTACATTCCACTTTCTTAACAAAGTTTCAATATGAATTATCAAGTTGATTAGCAAGCTATTAGCACTAAATTTTTGAGGGCATTGTTGCGGCAGTTGGAGCATGTGGAACTACCAGAACACTGGATCCAGTCTAGTTATAGAGACCCCACATCCTACCTGGTTTCACGAGACAGGGCCGACTGCAGTCATCACAATCATATCTCTGCACTAGAGCTATGCTAATGCAGAGACGTACTCACTGGAGTACTAAATATGATTACTGCTCGCATACCACCAAGGAACCATGTCGGCCAATGTTTCTGGAAGGGTATGGTCGGGCATATATGTCCTCCAATCCTGTGTGTTGGGGGCACTACGGGGGCTTTAGTAAGCCTTCCGTCAACTATCTATCTATCTATCTAACAAAGTTTCAATATGAATTATCAAGTTTATTAGCAAGCTATACTTATACAGTACTACTTTGATTGTAACAAATGTAATAGTATGCTGACACTATACTGAATGATTTACTTTATTCACACATAACATAATATTAATACAGTAATTGCCACACTTAGTTGGATTTGACGTCTCCCATGTCGGAATGAAATATAATTCGCTGTGATATTACAAAGTTAAATTATAAAATTGTTAATATATACCTTATTACAGGAAATATCGCCTTCAGAAAAATGAGCCTACATGTCATTAAGCTACATGAAATTAAGCCCTTTTTGAGGCCCTACGGCTTAATTACATGTAAGTCTAATTTAATGCATTCTTAAATAAATGGAGCCAAATTATCATTGTGGAGATATAAGTTCCATAACATAGAAATTTCAGCCTTGTCTTTTGTCTTTTCCTTATGTTACGAATAAGGAATTTTTGGCTTTATTTCTTTATCTGGCACTTTGATAGTTTAAATTACTCATTCGGAGTTTTCAGAGACGTTAATTACTATGACAAAATAACCTATAGAATAAATTATCACAGCATCATGAGAATCTTATCAGGTACATCAAAATATTGATGATCGAATATGTTTCCACAAAACACTACATAATAGCTGATTATCATAACGGCATTGAAAAAATTGCATGCTATGTAAATTCAGTAATCAAGGTTTGAAGGTATGATGGAGTGTCAAGGAATGAGCTCCAGGATGTGTCTCTTGCATTGTTGATATCAACAAGACTATATAGTCTTGGCAAAATCAGTGGCTTTTCATCAATTCAAATATCAATACTGAATAATGAATGATTGAAAATGATGTTTTCGAACTTATTATGTTCAAATTTGCTTGAAAAATAAGTCTTCATGAAATTACCATTATGGTGCATGAAATTAAGCCCTTTTTGGGACTTTAGGGCTTAATTATATGTAAACTTAATTTCCTGTAATAAGGTAATATTATGACTTTGTCGTTTTATTATACATGGTATTTCATTATTATTATTATTATCATGTTCATTGTAATCTTATATATTAACATGTTCCTTCACATTCGCTACTAATATGAAACTTATGACATATATACAACTAATAAATCCCATTAGAAAATAAAACGTCTAGCAGTACTCACCGACGTCGCATCCATCCCCCTCCTCTCATCTAATTTCAAATAATACTTGGGGTCGTCTCATTGCTAAAAATCAGACTGAGGTCCTAAGATTGCCTGCAAATTCCGGGGGTTCCGCCCCGGACTCCCATGGAGATCTCCCCATGTTTGCTCTGCTCACTCAGCCCCCCAGTGTGTGATGCAAATTACGGCTCTGACGTCACCTAGTAACGGTGTTGTTACCATGACATCATCACCATGATGACATCATCACCATGACAACATGTCTAGTAACAGTGTGTGAGTGAGAGAGAGAGAGGGTTCATTAGCATGTAACACGACATATTGGAGCTCTCTCCTCTGTGTGTGTAAAGTACTAAAGTCCTCTTCTTTCTTTTACACACAAAGTTAAGAGAGAGTGTAAGAAGGGAATTGTGGTCAGACATTCCAGAATCCAGATCTTACTCCCGTCTCACATACCTGAGAGTGTCACACCTACTTGTTGTTACGAGAGAGGAGGGGGATATAATACCTGTAATGTCACACCCGCCACGGTGCGCTACACTGAGGTGTAACATTAGCACCTTACACTGTCACAAAGGGTCGTGACATCAGACGTTTTGTCGGGCGCGTCAAGTTATCTAATGTCATTTCAATCAAATTTAATTTCTGTCTAATTCATGTCTTTCAAATTTCATTTCGGTCAATTGATGTAATTTCTGTTTTTCTACCAAACGTCATTTCTGACAAATTTCATTTCTTTCAAATGTCATGTCATAATCATTTCATGAATAATGTCATGTCTCATACAAATATTGTCTGGGTGTTCCTTGTTAGTTGTTGATTTGGTGTTGTCATGCCATGTTTTCATTACATAATATCAAGTTGTCAAATAGTCAAATGTCGTGCAATTGTCACTTATGATCTTATGACATCTTATCATAATATATCATTGATTCATGCCATGAACTATATGTTCTAAAGTAGAGAGAAGAGCCCACGTTGGTTGGTAGTGCAACCCTACAGCTCCACCTACGACTTCAGCAGGACTTGCAGACAAAGTTTCAAATCCCTTGTTATATACAGCAGTAGTTGCTAATTAAACTCCATTACTCCATTAAACTGCCGGATATTACGGACATATTATAATATCCTCTAATATATATGATATTACCTCAAGGTATATATAAAACATGATGCAAAACAAACACTTAGACTTTGTATTTAATGGTTTTGAGACGGAAAGTCTGCGGGATGTTTCTAAAATATTCCCTCCACGTCACGCTATTGTTCAGGTTCATGAGGGAGAGGGGAGATAAAGAGAGAGAGATCAAATATTGAAACATTTGCCTTTGCTGGCTGTTATTGTGCCATCCGTCCACTCATTATGTAATAGCTTACTATATACTTAGATAATAGTTCTGCCAAAACAAATACCCGACTTATATTCGTAGGAATTATTCCAATCTACTTCTAGCCTATCTTTCTGGAATCTAGACGATGTATTTCAATCTACTTCTAGCATAGCTATAATCTGGAATCTACATGACTGATGATATACTACACATCAGAATAATATGCTTATCACTGAGAAGTTAAGATATTAGTGCTGACACACAGTATTTTGGGAGATGGTACGTGATATTGCATATCTGTCTGCATGAGATACCATGATGCCGACATCGGTGCCTCGAATGTCGTAAACTTTCATTTCCATCGCCGACCTTGACTTTGCTTACCATCAGATACCAGACATTTTTGACACCACACAACATTGACACCCCTCCACGACTACTACTTCTACTACTTCTGCTCCACATGTTGTAATATAGTAGATTATCTTCCCTCTCCGACGTTGCCTGACCAGGTCATTGGCTGGATCTCATCTGATAATTATTACCTGACCATTAGTATTTATATTCGAGTGTGTGTGTGTGTGTGTGTGTGTGTGTTTGTTTGTTAATATTCTATGATATATACTTAGTACGAGTGTGTGTGTCTGAGTGTGGGCTTCTTTGCTGGACCATTAGTATTTCACCATTGTGACTGCTGTATGGTCGGTGCTGTGTTTTCCAGACAATGATCCCAGGTTTGTGACAATGACAAAACAGACATTAGCAGACGTTGAACACACGCGGCCCTGCAGCCGTGTATACACACACACACACACACACACACACACACACACACACACACACACACACACACACACACACACACACACAACCCCCCTCCCCCCTTAACGGTGTATGGGATGTTGAGACAAGAAGGTGTGTTAATTTGCATGTAGTATTAAAATAACTGAGGAAGTGGTGAATTACCGTAGATTTAATAATAGCGAGCGAGTTGAGCATTGCTCTGAGCCCTGAATTTATAACTCTTGTAATGTATTTAACATGATTTGATATTGTAGATGCCATGTATAGCAATTAATGTACAACGATTGTATAGCTCATTCCATTAACCATAGCCCTGTAGATAGCAGACTGTATGAATTTTGAGGTACATTTTCCTTTCATGAAAATCTCTTTTATCATGTCGCTGCTATTGTTTTATTTAAACAAATCTCTGGTTTATCACTGATTGATATAACTTAAATGCCATGCTATAGATAGAAATGATACTAATCACTCTTCAAGATAGTACCTACTTCAATATTGTGGACTAACGGGAACTAACCAAGCCATTCAGTGTAGAGTTCACAGCTTCAATCAATACCCACACACACACACACACACCTGTACGCCCTATGATCTGTTGTTAGTTCACTCAAGTGTGTTCGTGTATAGTTACACGCCGCCCTGAGTCCTTTCTCTGTGTGTTTGCAGACGAAACACACCTGATGTAGTTTATATATACCGCCAATGACGAGCTCCTAGCAGTGATATGAATTATACACATGTTTCGTCTAGTGCCTCGCTGAGTGTGCGTGTTGTTAAAATGCTGGTCTTGTCACCACGTCTCGAACACACACACTCATATTGCTGACACTACTCCTTTTCTAAACAGACTTCTAACCCTCGCCCAGCCCACTGCTAACACTTCCTCTTTTTCCGGAGCTAAAGAAACTGTGCTGGTTGGTTCAGCTCGCTTGGAAAGCTGTGCCCTCCCAGAGACTTACCGCTCACTGCATCCACAGACTTCTCAAAGATCCAGCTGCTCTAGATGCCATATGTGGGGGAGCCAGACCACATGACCCTGAATGCTAGTCACGTGTTCTAGACCACGTGACTTGTTCTAACCCACGTGACATATTCTAGTCCACACGTGGTAACCATGAAGTGGAAGTGGCTTTAAAACCAAACATTGGGGTTTTGTTCAGAGGGGACTGGGTCGAGAGAACACGAGTTTAGGTTGTGATTATATATGTGATAGTTATATCTAATATTGTATTGTAATTTGGCTGCTCACATCGCGCATCTCAGGGATTTTTAATGTTTTTAATGCCAATTGTTCTGGATCATTTTTATTGATGCCCTGCTATAATTGGTGTTTTAGTAATATAAAACTAATATAATGTATTTAGATGTTTTATAAACCCCGGTGGATATCGAAAAATGGCAAATGGTGGTTTAATTTTTTTGGGGGTTTATGGGGGTTTATGGGGGCTTAATTTAGTTAAATTTTACTGTTTTATGACTGATTTTGTTCACGATTTTGGCATTTTACGGTACCATTTTTGTTGACGATTTTTGGCCTTTTTTGAAATGGTACCATTTTTGTTGATGAATTTCGGCCCTTTTCTGAAATGGTACCATTTTTCAGCGATTTTCAGGCCTTTTTGAAATGGTACCATTTTCTGTTGCGCATTTTCGAACCTTTCCTAAAATGGTACCATTTTCGGCCATTTTTTGAAATGGTACCATTTTTTTTGACAATCTTAGACCCTTTTTTTGAAATGGTACCATTTTTTGTTGGCGATTTTGAAGCCTTTTCTGAAATGGTACTATTTTTGTTGACGATTTTATGGCCCTATTTTGAAATGGTACCAATTTTCATTGAAGATTTTCGACCTTTTTCTGGAAAATTAAACCCCCATAAACCCCCAAGTGGATATCGAAAAAGGCAATTGGGGGTTAAATTTTTGGGGGTTTATGGGGGTTGGCCCCCCCCCTGTTTCGCTTACCATTATATAACTTTAGCTATCTATTTAACTGAGTAACTTATTCGACAAATTCGTAGCGTATTTCATTTCATAATAATGTATTGTCCTTCAACTCTATGTGGAAAGCGATACTGTCAGTCACGAGAACTTACCTCGCTATTTCATTGTAGCAAGTATTATAATGGAAAAACCAGGAAGGGTTTCCTTTTGATAAATGTATCTGAATTGTTGAAGCGTCAAATTATCCCTTACCCATATTTGGCAATGTTGAAATATTCAATTAAACCATTGTAGATTACCATGGAACGCCTCCCATTGGTCATGAGTATCGGGGGTTTGTTAACTTTTACATCACACTCAAATGCTCGATTGGAAGCAAGTACCTAATTTCAAACATTGTTGCATTGGATGAGCTCAGTTTGCCTTCAGAGTAGCCCAGGTGTAACGCCGCGCTACGCCCACGTGTAGTGCCGCGCTACACCCAGGTGTAACGCCGCGCTACGCCCACGTGTAGTGCCGCGCTACACCCAGGTGTAACGCCGCGCTACACCCACGTGTAGTGCCGCGCTACACCCACGTGTAACGCCGCGCTACGCCCACGTGTAGTGCCGCGCTACACCCACGTGTAGTGCCGCGCTACACCTGGATGTTACGCGCGGTGCGTTATGCTTCTCCATGCCGACAATGCGGCGCGTTACAAACTTTTGACTGATCATCAATCAGAAGTCAGTGCCGCATTGTAAGCACGGAGAAACATAAAATGCGCCGTGTGACAACTGAACGTGAATTGATAAATCAGATGTCGGGAAAATACGGTTTTTTAATTATTTGAAAGATCTGATGTCGATGTAAACAATCTCCTGATATTTTGAATCTTGCAAATTGTGGAACAGAAATAGATCATGGTATTATTGATGGAGTAATTAATAGTGGTAACGAAGTATATAGTGTTTGTAAAAGCCGTTTGGAAGTTATTAAAATAAGTTGTATTTTGATTTCCACAGCTTTCAGGGCGATTCTTCAAATCGCCACACTTAATGATCTTGTTTTACTTTGCACACCAACAGAAAATTAAAGTCTCTTCTATAAAGAGTTGAACCATCCGAAACCTGGATGATGGTTTGGGGCAGGTTTTGAGGTCTTGGATGATAGTTACGGTTTCGAATTGTTTAGGTATTAAATATAAGACAAAACCACCAGAACTCAGCCCGTAATAAGCCAGCAATGTTTTGCTAAAATATGTATCAACACAAAGCCATATAGAATGAGCGAAACAGCCCAAAACCAGGTAAAATACAGATGTTGGGCGCATTGGGGGTAATTTCACGGGATTTCGCTAGTTTCGCTCCGAAACGGGCCCGTCTTGGCACCAACGAAAAATTTCAATTGATGGATGATAATCTTTCTTAAACTGACAAAATGTATGAATGTGGACAAAACGCGTAAAACTATTATGACGAAGTGTGCCAGGAATGTCGCCGAGAAAGAGTTCTAGCTCCTTGTCTTCGTTCCACACGGCAGTCCAGCTTCAATGTCATGAATTTCCCCGTTGGCAGTTAATTACACCCCCATGGATGTATCCCAGAAATTTGTTGGCTGTAGCAGCTACGTGTGCACAGCATGGTCTGTCGAGGATCGATGGGTACTTCTCGTGACAAGTTGGCCCAGAATACCTACTATGCGTCGGTGTTTATATACGACTTCATGGAACGCGCGAATTCTTTCTCAAGGGAAAAAGATCAATTTAGGAACGCGCGTGCGTGCGCGCGCGGCACTTACTAGTCGTATACAGTAGCAGGGTGCCATATGTTTTCGTCGTTTTGCTTTTTTAGCCTTTTTATGTGCAATGAATTTCCATTTTAAGTGATCACTGTCCAAAACTGTTCAATAATTCCACCTTGATGGTTCATGATATCATTAGACTAATCTTTGCCCTGAGTGAGTGTGAAAAAAACCTCCAAAATTTGCCTATGAATAAGCGACTTAGGGCTAAATAAACGTGGATAACCAAAATTTCCATGTTTTGATACGAAAAATGCTACAACTTCTTCAATTTTCTGAATTTTTCTGTAATTTGAATTTTATTTGGAATCTGATTGTTTCCGCCTCTTGCTGCTAAAATTTCATGTAAATCGTATTTAAAACAACGATGGTGCAGTCCTGCTATTTCGAAACTTTTTCAGAAAATATCTGGTAAAATGGCATAGCCTGTAATTTTTTGAATAGAACGGGAAAGTTCAAAAAGGTACGTTAGCCGAGAATGCACCAAGGGTCCAACACAAGTAGTATATCGCAATTCAATAGATTTATTAATAGCTCCTAAAATCTGGATTGAAAAAAATACATTTTTATTTCAAAAAACTTACTCAACTTTGACGCGTCACCGTGTTTTCGTTGTTTTAGGTCGTATTAAACAAACTATAACACATCAAAATTCAAAGATTTTGGATTTTAATAGATTTTAAATTATTGGAATTGGTGAATCCAATCAAAAGTTATGAGCATTTTGACGATTGCAATTTAACAGTATTTACAGGCGAATTTTCGAAAACGACGAAAACATAATATGGCACCCTACTGTAGTAGCATAGGCTGCGCGCGCCGCACTTAAATATTCAAATAACGATTGGCCCTTACCTTATTGGCCTTTATTAAGCCGGCCTTTTTTAACCGGTCTTTATTTAACCGGCCCTATGGACAAAAATCGAATCCTCTTTGAACCGTTTTAACCGGCCCCTTGGACAAAAATTTTTATATTGGTTACCAGTTCAAGGATTTTATGCTCTAAAATGGCCACTAAAACCAATTTATAGTTAATAAATTTCATCAAAAGACCCAAATACCGGTCTAATTTTATGATACAGGTCATTATCGTGTCATATAATGGCGTTCAAGAGAATCTAACACTGTATAAGGCAATTCATAAAAGTTTCCTTTGACCTAGATTTACTGGCCTTTAATTTGACCGGCCCCACTTTAACCGGCCTTTTTTTAACCGGCCCTTTGGACAAAAATCTCAAAGTCGTTTTTGTCTCTGGGTATTCCTCTCGATTCGTGACTTCTTACATTAAGATTTAGGTAGTTAAAAACGCTCATTTTAAATAACCGTTCATATGTCACGATCTTGGCTATAAAAAATCGCTGTATATGGTAACTGGCAGGCTTTAAAACTGTTATTCTTCCCCGGAGAGAGGGAGGAAAGGAGGGCCGAATTATTGGCAGGCTATCGTATCCTTAAACGTCCACTCGAATAAATGGCATTCAACATACATTACACTGTCCGTTATTAATATTAAGTCGTTGCTTAGACAGTTTCGATGTTTGAATTAGTAGTGTCATTCCTACTTTTTCTTGTTCCGAACGATTATGAATGGTTTTGCTCCGAATGAATGGTTTTATTCCGAATGAATGGTTTTATTCCGAATAAATGGTTATACTTATATTCCGAATGAATGGTTCTATTCCGAATGAACGGCTTTATTCCGAATAAATGGACTCATTCCGAATAAATGGACTCATTCCGAATAAATGGACTATACTCCGCGTATTACTATTAGTAATCCGCCGGGCATATGACGTCACTTAGTACTGCTGCGCGCAAGAAAAGATGCATAGCCCGGCGGATTATACGCCGCGCGCCAGAAATAGGCGGATCAACATCATCAACTCACTATATTGAGCTATGATAATGACGTCATCCTGTCCGCCTATTTCTCGCGCGCGGCGTTTACTAATACGCGAAGTATAGGCTCTGAATAAATGGACTAGGCTCCGAATGATTTGACTTAATCTGAATCAATGAATATACTGTGATTACTCCGAATGAATGGACTACTTGATTAACTATTTGGTTATTCAATATACTTATAGTTATATGAACAACTGAATGAAGTTAGATTTCAACCCTCTCCGAATTAATGGACTGACTAATTCAAAACTTTATAGGCATTGAATTATAGTCATTCGAATAACACATTTTGCCTCAGTGTGCAACAATTATGGATAACGTCGAATGGCCCGAAGATGAATCTGCTGCTGCTGCTGCTGCTTCAAACTCTATAGTTGTACTAACTGAACCCTGTAACGACTTCGACAGCTGGGTTCTACCTACTCCGGAGAGGTCTGATCTGGGTGACACGGAGAAATGGGGGATGGACACCTGGACATTGGGGAAGCAACAAACATTACGGCCCCGATGGTCGAACTGCTAGATGAAGTCGAACCAGCTCTTTCGTGTGCCAGCAGGGTTGGAGGATGGCTGGATTCAATCATCATAGTACCCGAGTCGACGAAAAGCTCATGGGCAACTGATGAGACACTAGCTAGAAGACTGTCACTTGAAGTTGAAAGTTCTGAGGGACCGAATCAAACAGTGATCTCAATTCACGTCAAGAAGAACCGAATGATACCGATGTCTCACGTCAAGAAGAACCGAATGATACACCGTTCAATCTGCACGTAGACTTTAGCCTAGTACATCCAAATCAGAGCGAGAACTCTCGCCAAGGAGAACCGAATGATGCGCTGCATCAGGCGGGGGCTCAGCGAGTGGAAGACCGGACACAGAGGGACCAGTACAATCGAAGGCGGTACTCTCGGATAGTACCATTCTCCAAGCTTCCTGGACCTGTCGAGATATCGCCTCTTATGAAGAACAAGATAGATTAAGTCATCAAGGGTCTCCAAAAGATTGTGACGAGGGGCTCCACGAAGCTGACCCCGGCCCAGGTTAACATGATAGGAAGATGTGTCCGTTTGTTACAAACGGACATTTTCAACCATCTGGAACAAAGAAATGGGCCGAGGACACTGGACACAGGTCAGCAGAGACGGGACTGTGAAGGACAATCCTGTCACCATGGGATTCAGGTACAACTTAAAGGCCTTTCTAGGCACGATCATGGACTTGTGTAACGAGCTTCGGGATGATCTGCCCTCAATGCCTTTTGGCATCCGGAGGGCAAAGTCCACAATCTTGTGGGATCTCCTGAACCGGGTCCTCCACATGGACAATGACTCCCTATACTAAGTCCACAATCCACATGGACAGTATAATATATGAGACGGAATCAATTATCGCTCATTTAACTATTATTTATGATTTAAAACGAATTAAATTTTTCTTATTAAATAACCGAATTAATTAATTAACCGAATTAGTGAATTAATTAGTTAACCGAATTAATAGTTAAAATATTTTTGATTGTTTATTATACCTTCTTATTAAGGGATTTAAAATCATGTAATTGCTATGACCGCCTCCAGTTTCAGAATCACGGAGGGGGCGAGTTGTAGGGACCGAATTATTGTGTAAAAGTACTACTGGAGTAGCAGGGTGTAGTTGAGTGTGCACTTCGTTGGCCACGGTTTCTCGGTTCAGGGTCGTTTATTATGTTATTCCGCACCAGAATCACCTAGGTACGCAATTTGTATCGCTACTATGGACCCTGTGGGGCCATTTTTGTAATCCCCCTCAGGCGCGTATGGTGAAAATTCATATCTCTGTCCAGGAAGGTCGTAGAGACTTCGTTTTTAGCTCAAACGAATCGCAATGACCATGTTTTTATGCAATTTTCATCGCGAATATGCTCTAAAATGCTCAGGAAAAAAGTTATGGACCAAAAACTGGTTTTTTAGTGTATCGCTAGCAAATTACACATGTTGATTCCATATCTCGGTCCAGGAATGTCGTAGAGACTTCGTTTTGAGCTCAAACAAATCGCAATGACTATGTTTTTATACAATTTTCAATGTAAATATATGCCTTAAAGTGCTCAGAAAAATATCTATGGGCCAAAAATTGGTTTTTCAGTGTAGAGCAAGCCATATATAATGCTGCGTATGAATGGGGATTTTGCATCTCAGTTCAGGAAAAACCTCCAGACACAATCTTAACCTTAACACAAGGTTGTTTAATGTTGATAAAGCAAAATTTTAAGCCAGATTCACTCAGGTACTGCAGAACGCAATTTCATTGTTGTTAAGATCCCTGTATATCTATTTTGCCCTATGTTGTTTACTGCCCAGTGAAAATTTGCATCTTGGTCCAAGACAATCATAGAAACTCGGTCTTTAGCTTGAAAAACTGACATAGCCATGCTATTTATCTTCAATTTGTTAGCATTAGTAAGTATGTTATGCATAAAAGGACCCAGGGAAAAGTTATTCATATTAGTAAAAGTACTCATACTTTGAACCGGAATCACTTAGGTAGTTAGGTAAACACTGCACTGTGTCCTTTTTTTCTTTATTGCCCTTTGGCATTTCTTAAGAGCTTAAGTATTACAGGAATAAATGAAATTCATATCTCGGACCAGAAAGATCCGAGGTAATACAGAAATAAACAATTATGTGATCTACCAAGCAAGAAACTTCCTAAGACCTCCTAGCTAGGATCAGCTAGATATATAGTGTCTTCTTGCTAGTCCGTCACTTCGTCCGTGAAAGTTTCTTCTTACTCAAAATATTCATGAATTTCAACATGCTAGGTTTAACTTCCGAGAAAAAGCAATAAATTGTAGCAAGAAGATCCTAGAACGAAATTCCTTGCTAGGATCCGCAAGCTAGTTTTCCTGCTTGTTCTTCTAGGAATGTAGTTAACTTCGTTTCTTGCACTTCAGAGGAATTTAGGCAATTCTCAATCCGAATCAGCTAGGTAAACCCTGTGGGCCTCTTTTCTGATTTAAATTCATTGATTAAGTACTAATTGCCCTTTGACATGAGAGCAAACCATAGATTCATACTATCATTATATAAGTGAAACTTTATACCTTGGACCAGGAAGATCAAGGTAATACAAAGACTCGGCTCCTAGGTATGCCAAGCAAGGAACATCCTACTCCTAGTTCTATTTTTACTGTAGCCAGGATCTCTAAGCTAGTGTTTTCTCGTTAGTTCTTCATTCAAAGTATCTCCTGCTCTCCTATAATATCATGGATCCTTTAGCAAGTTCCTCTTTCCCATGAATTTCAACTTGCTAGGTTAAACTTTCAAGAAGAACTAGCACGAATGAGCAAGCTAGTATCTTAGTATAGAAGGAACTTCTTTGCTAGGATTTCCTAGCTAGTATGTTCAAGCTGGTTCTTCTGGTTTTTCCTAGCATTAAATTGAAATTTAAAGACAATATCAGCAAGGAGAAACTTGCTAGGGGATCCATGATCTAGGGGCCTAAGGTAGCAGGAGGAACTTTGAAGGAAATACGAGCAACACTAGCCAGGATATCCTAGCGTGGATATCCTAGCTAGGATATCCTAGCTTGAAAGTTCCTGGCTTCGTACATGAGCCGAATGTTCATTACCTTGGATCTTCTTGGAGTTGGTCGGAGATATGGATTTCGACTTATATGAGAGTATTCAGAATATTTTATAGTTTGCTAACAGATTGAATATTCATTCATTATTTGAGCTAAAAACCGAGTGTCTACGATCTCCTTGGACCAACATGCAAATTTTCCCTATTCAGTATAGCAACCATCAACATTAGCATGTATCTTTAATAAAGCAAATGAATCAATGAAAAAATAAATCAAGTTTTAATCCCATTTTACTATCTAGGTAAGTAATGTTAACATCCAATTGACAATATACATAATATATTTATGTCTGTAACAGGATATTGCAAGTGAAGAAGTTTTCATGAGTATTTTCAGAGGAGATATTTCAAAATAAATTGCATACAGTACAGTACCTGAGTAAATCTGATTAAGAATTTTGTCTTGTGAACAACCCTGTGTCGAGGTAAAATCGGTGTCAGAACTTGGTTTGTCCTGAACTGTCCACTGAGATGCAAAATTGAGAATTTCCATACATACTTACATACTGCTGCATTTTATATGGCTTGCGCTACACTGAAAAACCAATTTTTGGCCCATAGATATTTTTCTGAGCACTTTAAGGCATATTTACATTGAAAATTGTATAAAAACATAGTCATTGCGATTTGTTTGAGCTCAAAACGAAGTCTCTACGACATTCCTGGACCGAGATATGGAATCAACATGTGTAATTTGCTAGCGATACACTAAAAAACCAGTTTTTGATCCATTACTTTTTTCCTGAGCATTTTAGAGCATATTCACGATGAAAATTGCATAAAAACATGGTCATTGCGATTCGTTTGAGCTAAAAACGAAGTCTCTACGACCTTCCTGGACAGAGATATGAATTTTCACCATACGCGCCTGAGGGATTATAAAATGGCCCCACAGGGTCCATAGTAGCGATACAAATTGCGTAACTAGGTGGTTCTGGTGCAGAATAACATAATAAACGACCCTGAACCGAGAAACTTTGTGGCCAACGAAGTGCACACTCAACTACACCCTGCTACTCCAGTATACGGTATATAGGTATTAATTTTTGCACTTTCCAATTTCCATGCTAGAGATATTAGCGGCTGAGATCAGAGCTTGGGACTTGAGGAACAGCATGTGATTTATTGCAATACCCCGAGTCTGGCATGATAATTGAATTCACAGCTTATCAGTTATGTAGCTCTTTAAGGGTTAGGATCAGGATGAGGTCAGGGATTTGTTAGGTTAAGGGTAATGATTAAGGTTTCTGTTAGGATTGTGGTTAGTATAGGCTTAGTGGTTAGTATTAAAGGCTTAGAATACTAAAATATTAAGGTTTACCTTTACATCTGTAACGTCACTCAGAGCCGTTTGGGTATGTGTCCCATATAACTCTGCCTGAGTGACGTCACAGACCAAAACCTCAATCTTTTTGTATCCTAACCCCAACCATAACCTTAATCCTTAGGGGCCATCCAGAAATGAGCTCATCAAAAATCGGCCTTTTTTGAACATACATACATACTACCTCATCTTTTGGGAAAGATACATACATACCCAAACCTCATCTCTTCATCTCATCATTTCAAGATTTATGTTACGTCACTCATGCAATATCAAAGGCTGAAGGGACGTCACCACTGCAATTTAAGTAAGATCAACTAAATTGTGATTTAGGTCCAACATTGGTCCAATTTTCCAACGAGCGGTGATGAGCTCATCATTTTGCAAATCCTACATACATACTACCTCATCACTGCCTCATCATTTCCAAAACATACATACATACCCAAGTGATGAGCTCATTTCTGGATGGCCCCTTACCCTAAACCTAACAAATTCTGACTAATCCAGATTCTAACCCTAGCCGTTAAAGTGCTAGATGCGCTTAATGTTTTTTTATGAGTGACGTCATCATCATAGATAGGGTTATTTGGATGTTATCATTGGTGCAGTAAATTCAGGCGCGAAATTTACGACCAGATACGCCGCCAAATGAGCTTTAAATTTTTAAAATGCTTGCCCTCCAAAAAACCATGATACAAAAAACCAAACCATTTCGTTTTGGAAAAAATAAAGTTCTGAATACGAGATTCATTTTGAAAACCGTTAATTGATATGCTTATATTGAAACCAAAATTTCTTCAACTTAAGTTAAAAATTTCACAACGCTGCCCGGCCATGATGGTCACCATACTTGGGTTAAATTTACGTTATATATTTTGGTTCATTATTTTGTATCACTCAATAAAAATTGATAAGACTGATTGTTTCATTGACTATTTACCAAATTAAACAATTTGCCAAATCCCGAGTTTATTAACCATCTCGTTCCTCAGTCCTTAAATCTCGCACACAGCTGATTCTGAAAGTCCTCACACCTGCCTGAAGAGAAGACTGTAGTACTCCCACTGGTTCTCCGTAGGACTCTCGGGGTATTCCCGGCAGTCTCAAATCAACTCACATCAACTCACTTCGTATACTGATTTCTGCCAGGGATTCTCTTTCTGCTCATCAACTCACTTCGTATACTGATTTCTGCCAGGGATTCCTCTTTCTGTCACACCAACTCACTTCGTATACTGATTTCTGCCAGAGATGCCTCTTTCTCCGCTTCTCCTGGGGGATGTAACCTGCAATAACAGTTCCAAAAGATATAGATTCACAGATAAGATTCACAGATAAGATTCACAGATAAGATTCACAGATAACTGGGATCAACAGTTTGGCTCAATCAACAATCGCCTCAGCTCATCCCATAATCCAATGAATCCGATATATTGATAAGTGTAGGTGGAGTCAAGAGCTCATTGATTGAATGAGAGCTGGACGACGTATTTTCAATGTGACCTACGTGACTAACTGATTAGGAGCATTACATATTATATATCGTAATATACATGTGTAGTCTGAGAGATGAATTAAAAACCATTCGCATCTGTGCTTCGTTTGCTGTTCAGTGATCCACTAATTATGGTAGCGGAGACCGTGTATGCTAGAGCTGAGAGAATTTTATTTCACGTTGAAACTTCGTGCGAATACATGCGTGATATGGGGAGACCGTTAAAATAAAAATAATATCAATCTACCTTCCTTTGAAATTTGTAGTAGTACGAGCGATCTAGCTTTAATACCTTTGACACTATATCACTGACGCACTGTAGTATTACGCTTCTGTCTGAAATGCTTCCTGGTTCCGCCCTCGCCTCTGACGCCCCGGGTTATCTGAAACTATTAATAAGGGTAGTTTAATATTTTGAATTCTGTCATACAGGTGTCTATGAAGCACGGAATCCGTAAATAGAATGTTCTGTTCGACGGACAGATTAGTCTATTTAAGGTTCAAAATGCCGCTATATTTCTAATGTTCTACTACTAAACGGGGGATGGATCCACGAGAGATCCAAACAGAGTCCCCAGCACGGGACCTCCCGCTGGGAGGTCCCTGTTGCTAGGCTACTGTGGATGGGAACGAGTCCCGCGTACCTCCTTAGGAGGACCAAGATGCCGGGCATCTTGGTGAGGCCAACATGGTTACGGGAAGGGAATTCCTGCCCAGTGTTGGTGATCCAGGGTACCGTCGGGTCCTAACCCGGGTCAGGACCCGTGGTACCCTTTAAACTGGATCTTCCTGTCGCAAGACCAGGAGGATCCCAAGGTTAGTTTGCTGCAGGATCGTTGTCGGCTTTTCTAGGTTCCAGTCGCCCAGTCCTATGAGCGTAGCTAACAATCCTGTTTATCTTGAACTTGTCGAAGATGTCGGTCCCTGAGCAGTAGTAGGTACCGAAGAACTCCGCCCTAATACTGCTCAGGACAGGGCATTCCGAGGAAATGTGACACCGTCTCTTCTTCACTCAGGCAGAGTGGACAAGTTGTATTCACAGCGGGGTTCAGTTTCTTGAGGTGGTAGTTTAGGGCTGCGTGGCCAGTCAGAAGTTGAGTGGCCACTCAGGTCCCTTCTACCCATGCTGCGCAGCTTCCTTAGTAAATCTGTCCCTCCACATAATGCCGAACATTCTGGGAGGGTCAGCCTTGAAGGAGCTGGTCCAGACCTCAAACGTCTTCCTCTAGAGCCGCGTAACAGACGTTACGCGAATAGGAGTGTTCACTGGTGGCGTTATGTTTTCATTGGCCGACCCAGCTTTCGCCGTAAGGTCGGCTAACTCGTTTCCCTCAAAACCACTATGGGCCGGTATCCAGCTGAGTGTTACGTCATTGGATTGGCCCAGTGCGTTGAGGTGGAGTTTTTTGGCCCTGAGGGGCATCTTGTTCTTGATAATTGTGCTGTTAATCGCATGGATAGCAGATTTACTGTCACAGTTTATCAAGATCTTGGGTTGTCCTTCAGTGCGTGTTCCTGTAAGATTTCGGCTGTCTTTGCGACTGCAAAGACTTCCGCTTGGAACACTGTACTGTGTTTACCCAGGTGGTAGGGTTCACTCTGATTCAGGTGGGCCAAATGTGGCCCTCCACGTATCACCACCCCTGCTCCTGATTGGTCGTTAATTCTAGATCCATCAGTATAACACAATGTCATAGTTACCTTCCTCCGGTCCTCCATACTCGTCCCTCGAGGGGAAGCACACGCAGAACCGCTGGTCAATACTAAGAATTGGCGTTATTGGATCGTGTTCCGAGGAGGCTACGTCTCTGGGCAGTGCCCTGAGGAGCTTCTCGTTTGTGTCAATGTGGCTATGATGCGGATCGAGGGTTTCCCAGGCGGCGGAAGACACCAGTGACCATTGGTCTTCAACCGTAAGGCCTCCTCGCTGCGCAGCACTCGTTAATCCACAAAGTTATTGGGGGCATGCCCGTGATCGCACATCCAGTGCTTTGTGTTGGGTGTCGAGGGCATGGCTCCTGTTATTAGAACATTTGCCAACCTCTGTACCCCCGTAAGCAGTTTCTGGTTGTGTTGTTTCTGCATGCCAGTAATCCAGATGGTTGATCCGTACGTGAGTATCGGTCTGACCATCACCTCGTAGATCCAGCGCATGGTAGTCGGACTAAGGCCCCAAGTGGGTCCCACCGCTTTCCTGCACTGCATCAGCAAGGCTTTGGACTTCTTGCATGCATAGTCAATGTGATCGTTCCACGAAAGTTTCGAGTCAAGAGTGATACCCAGGAATTTCGTGGTCGTTCGCATTTCTATCTCTACGCCATCCACTTTCAGGGGCCTGGTGAATGACCAGTTCCTCCTGTTAGTGAACATGACGCAGTGTGTCTTCACGTGGCTCAAGGTAAGCCCGTGCGATTTGCACCACTGGTTGATACTGTTAAGACTCTTCTGCATTACCTCTCTCAAGGTATCCGCATCAAAGCCTTGGATGTTACAACCTGCTGGTTTTGGGGGTGGTGACCACAGAGACCAGGGAGATGTCGTCCATGAACCCTTGCAGGTCGCATGGAATCTTATCCCTTGTGTACTCTAGAAGGTCGTTTATCACGAGGTTCCATAGGAATGGGGATAGAATCCCCCTGGGGACACCCGCGTAGTATGGCTATGACTTTTCTCCTTTCCCTGTAATTCAACTGTGGTGTGCCGGCAGCGGATCATTGACATGATCCATCTGTTCACACCCTGTGATTTTGCAGTTCTTGGATAGGGCATTGCCTATGGAGTCAAACGACACATTGTCGAACGCTCCTTCTATGTCTAGGAAAGTTCCGAGTGCCATTCCTTTGTTAAGGAGAGTCATCTCGATTTTTCCTGACTAGCTTGTGGATATGGCCGTTGTCGAGTGGCCCCGCTTGAAACCAAATTGTTTCTTGCTGAGCCTCTCGTAGATTTTGAGATCCCGCTTCCATATGCCATGGTATCACCCGCTCCATCCACTAAGGATGACGGGTGACAAGGTGATTGTCCTAAAGGACTTGGGATTCTGGTAATCATCCTTCCCAGGTTTTGGCAGAAAAGATACCACTGGAGTTTCTCCATGTTTCAGGAGTGTGCCCCAATTGGTAGCTTGCTCTAGCAATGCTAATGAGCGTCGCTAATACTGCCCCAACCCTTCTGAAGCATGATAGGCCGTATCCCGTCCGGACCTGCCGCCGATAGAGGACTGAACTCCTGCAGTGCCCTTTTCACTCTATTCTCAGAGAATATGTGATCGAGTCCACGGCTGCTCAGTCTCATTGGCTGTTTCTGTGGATTGCTATCCACATGGTTCCCAAGGTCGCCAAAGTGCACTTCCGTCATGCGCTCCAAGGTTTCTGTCGGGGTCTCGGTGAGACTCCCGTCTTTCTTCCTTACTGCGCATAACTTTGGTGTCCTTGTTGTCCTTGATGAGGCTAGAGATTCTTTTCGATTCGGATTTTGACTCAATTTCTTTTAGAAATCTCTGTATTTCTCGGAGATCACCCCGATCCCGGAGTTTTTCGTATTTTTCCGAGAGTCCTTTTCAACGAGTTGAGGTTAGGGTCTCGGTTTTTCTTTAGATGCCTTCTGATCCTTCCTCTCATCTCCTCCTCGCATCCTTCACTTCGGCCGTATCCCACGGGGGTGGTTTAACCTTCGCTGACACGTATGTCAGCTCGGTAGCCGTGTTGAAGGACGCGATGATGTTTGGACGAGCAGATCCGCCGCCACGTCCAGCTTCTCCGATGAATCGATGACGCTGAACGCATTGGTGTGGTTGGACATCCTCTTGGCCAGGTCAGACTCAAAGACTTCCCAATTGGTTTTCGAGATGTCTCTGAAGTTCTGTCTGTCAAGGAGAGTGCTTCCTGTTGATTGGAATGTGATGAAACGGTGGTCCGAGGTGCTCTAGTCAGTCCCCTCGTGCACCCTCCCAGTCCGACACTAGTTTGTGTCCGGACCGGTTGGTGATCGTGAGGTCTATAGAGTTACTCCAGCGGCCGTTGTCAAAGGTGGGAGAGTTCCCCACATTCTCAATAAACAGGTCGTTCATAGTATGTATTCGAGGAGTTTATCTCCTCGTTCCTTGCGTTTCTTATCACAGATCCTGCTCTTCCATGCCGTGTTATGGGCATTAGAGTCAGTGCCTATGATTAGCGCGATGTTATGCTTCTTCGCATGGTTGACAAGGTTCTTGAAATCCTGCGAGGGGCATTCTACATCGTTGCCGTCCATGTAGCAAGACGCAACTAGTGTCTCGGTTCCATCCACCTTGGTCTGCACAACTGCACAGTCCTCAGTAGTGATAGAGTCCTTCGACCATACCTGCCGCTCCATGGATTTTGGGAAAAAGATGCTAGCTCTTACAGGTTTCTTAGGGTTCTTGCAGGTTGAAGCCCGCAAGCAAATAAGATCCCTTTGAGATCACACCTTTCCCATTGACGTGAGGTTCCTGCACAAGTATCAAGGGCTTTTCTATCTTACGAATAAAATAGCCCAAGTCCTTGGAGGCCTGACGTTGTTTATTCAAATTGATCTGGACAAAGCCCAGACTTTCTTTGAATTTCTGCCACCCTTGCGGCAAACCATAGGTTTTTCCGTTGGGTGGTTTTTCTATTAGTCTTAGAGTGTCGGTCGGTGGAATCGCAGTTATTCATGGAGGGGTGATGGAGTCCAAAGTCTCCCCACCCTCCAGCGAGTGGATTTCAGTCTACAGACCTTGGCCGACCTATTACCCGGGGGTACAGATCACCACGGTTCGCGAAGTACATGGAAAATCAAGCACCGACCCTAGTGAGCACTCTATGACAGCCACGCGCACAAGATGCTGTGTACACGTTAATTGATTTTATGGCGATTAGACCTGTCAAGGAAATCGCGCGCCGTCCATCATAGTCTTAAAAAAGATAAGATACATGACGTGTCGGCTAGGATATTCCTTATCAGCCTTTTGATATGCACATAGTACATGATCTATCCGGCTGTAACTGCAATCTAGATTACACGAGATAATCCAGTATACAAGCACAAGCCAGACAGAGGTGTACCCGTAGCTTTGTCCAGCCAGTATCCCTGTGGGACCCACTGTGTGGACTGGGTTGCAGGGGTATTTTCTATCGTAGCAGAACCCTCCTCCAGGGGGAGAGCCCCCAGCCGCAGCAAGTTTCGACCCATCGTAGCAGAGTCTTCCTCCGAGGGAGGAAGTCCTAGCCACAATATGCCTCAGCTCGCCGCAGCTGAGAACCCCCTCCTGTGGGAGGTCCTAGCAGCGATATGGTTTGCCGTGATCGTATAAAATCCCTATTTCAGGGTGGGGAGCTCCTCGCAACGACACGCCTCAGCCCTATCGCCACAGGGTCTTTCTCTGAAGAGAAGCCCCTGCGGCAATGTGTTTCAAGCTCACCACGAGGTGCTCCCTTCCTGCTAGTGATCCTAGTGTCGATACTGTTTGTCTCATCATAGAAGAGCCCTCCCCCTGGGTGGGTGCCCCCCGCAGTAGCAAGCCCGTATTCACGGCCGCAGAGTCTTCTTCCGAGGAGAGAAGTCCTAGCAGCCGCAAACTCAAGCCTGCTGTCGCAGGGTGCCCCCTCCTATGAGAAGTCCTAGCTATGATGAGGTTTGCCCCACAGAATCTCGGGTAGTGATGGAATATGCCACTTACACTGTTCCCGCCGCTGTGATGCTCTCTTTTGAGACGGTTAGGAGTGTCTTCAGCCTCCAGAGGAGGGCCGATAGGATACACTCTTACCGTTCCCAGGGGGTGAGTTTAAACCTTATGAAAAGCATAATGTTCATAAAGCGGGAAAAGGAGGCATAAGCCGAAATAAAGGGTAGAAATGCCACTCGTAGGTATAACGATGATACCCGTCCGGACCGTGGCGCCGAACCAACAGGGGAGGGCGAGAAAAGGCATTCCGGCTGCCAGTGCAACATCAGCGTGCAGACTCTGATGATAGTAGAGTCTGCCAGTTGCGCCGCGATGGGACCCCCCCGAGAGCCAATAGGTGCCCACTCTAGCTCTCGGAGTTTACTCCCCAGCGTTCAGCGCCGCCTCCGGGGAGCAAGGAATCCCCAAGTCTTACCTTGGTGTCCAACATTCCCGGAGGCAGCCCTGTAGCTGGTTTGATAGGCTTGCACGAAGTAATCCACTGTACCAAGATCAGGTCCAGGCAAGCCTAGACCCGTACTCAGTCAGCATACTACCCCCCACCGTTTTCTAATGTTCAGGTTAAATTAAATTCAGTTTCTAGAATTTAACATCTTTTTTTTGCTTTTTGCTTCTGCATATGCATGTGTAGTTTGTACCCAATGAACAAAGAGATTAAAATTGTCTTATTTTCTTTTAGTATCACAGGTTTTTGTAAGTTTGTAGGCATTATAGTTTGTAGGCATTATAGTTTATACGGACCCATGTACAATGTAAATGCAGATTATTATTTTGATCTTCATTGCTTCATTGAATAGAGATACGATGAAATTTGAATAACTTCATCTAACTAATTTTTTATGAACCAGGAAAACTAACGTTGAACGGACCAATTAATGATATCAAAGTAAATGTGTGTTAAATAACAATAACTAATCAAATTTATCCCCTTCTCAAATATACTTAAAGCATCTCCATCATTAATATTTTTCTCTCTATGACAATATGATATCATAATGAATTTGATTGCTTAAAGTATCATTTCGTACAAGCGAGATCAGCAATCATCGAAATGGGCTATTGCGAAATACAATAATCAATATCGTGTGGAACCCATGCAGTGCGACGTTCGCATGTGACCAAGAAAGCATCTCATAAATGATAATATTAAATGACTTTTATCTCATCGGGTCACTGACTAAAACGTGATAGGGGAGGGATCTAAACCATTCAATTCCACCATGATTGACTTGATAACTTAATCTCATGTTAAACTTCGATAGCCGCTCTCTTAAAGAAATTGAAATTTATCTGAAGGTACAGTTCTTAGCAAATAAGCAATGGAAGGTGATATTATTTGAACCTAATAATCATTTACCCCTTCCCTAGTGAGATTTGGTGTCTGCCATATCACATGTGAAGTATGAACACCTCCGAGAGACGTCGTAGGTCTATCGGCTATCCCTAAATACTTTTATGAGTTGGACCTTAAACTGTACCTTAAACAGTAAGGCTCTCGTCTATAATAATTATAGGAGACGCACCAAAAATTCGCTAACAAAATCGAAAACCTTACATAAAATATTTCGTAACTTTACGACACCGCATATATACGCCTCTTGATGTAACAATGTTCGATATTAAATGATGTATTTAAAAAGTACTAGGTTAAACTAGATATTAGATTTCCCTAAAATTTTACCATATAGCTGCATCTTAAACGCTCGAGTTAATATTCCCGTCGAATTATTAATTTACAAGAGTAGTTATTGGTCGGCTGATATCATCGAGTGGCGAAGCCACGAGATGATATCAGCCGACCAATAACACTCTTATTTTCCAACAGGCAACAACTCTTAACCAATAGCAGTTCATTCATGTGCCCACATGGTACTGTCCTGTGATTGTACGTCATAATTTCGTGACCTTTTCGCGGCACATATATTGGTGGTGAGGTAGATCACGTGATACAGATCATCATCACACGTGACACAGCGTAATAGATACGGTGAGATACCCTGAGATATCTTACGGCTGGTGGAGCAGCTGCAATACGCAACAGACATGCCTCACAGAACTATATCGAAGGAAGTAGAATCATCTTTAATTTGAGCTTTGTTGTAGTGCTGTTGTCTATTGTCTATAACAGGTTACCTCAGTACTTATAATAACTTATCAATGAGATTTTGGAAATGCGTTTTTGGAATTTCTGTTCATTGAAAACTCCTACTTATTAGTTAGGAGTTATTAGTGCACAGGTCGCAGTTCGCACGAATTAAGTGACGCACTTATTTACATAGTTGTTACACAGTACTATACGCACGTAACGAATTTTTTTAACGGTGACAAATGTAACGAATTTTTCAAAGCCCAGGAATAATTATAATTTTTCGTGAGATTATGTCTCAAAATCAGGAAAAATTTTCGAAAGCGTGGATTCTGTTGTGATTTCACAAAACATTTCGATTTTCCTTAATTTGAAATATGAAATAAGTGCCGAATTTTGGCTAAAAAATTGACAAATGTAACAACTACCTATGGCCTATGCCTATTTAACCAAGCAAGGTAACTGACTACCTTGGGTTATCTCTCGCATAAATTCAGCTTGGAAAGTAAAAATTACGTCAGATTTCTGGTTTCGAATAGCGAATTGATCACGTTAAATCGCCTATTTTTCGTGCGAGACCTACATAGTTGCATACCGCACGCTTCTCCCTTCGGACTGCTGCAGTGCTGCACCTCTTTGGCATTGTTCCAGCCGTGAGCAGTGAAATATCGATTCACCGAAAAGTTATTTAACGGCTAGCTATCCGATACCCGTTCTGGTGCTTCCTTCACAAGCACGGTGCTCAGCAGGATATCCTATGTGACTGGTTGAGAGTGTACCACGTGCGCTAGTCACGTGGTTATTCGGCTCGGGCACGCTCTAGCCACGAGTGCAGGGGCAGGGGTGGTTGGAAAATAATATTAGGTAATATTTGTTACAATCATGAAGTTTCGGCACTCATTGGAAAGTGTCATTTTCGTTACGATGCTTTCATTGATGTAGAATAACCCTCCGTAATCCATAATTTTATAACATCAAATAAAATTGCCCGACTCAAACACTTAATCATAACTTTATAAGTCATTTGTTTGATGCCCTTCGCTTAGTCCTGAGTTTCCCCGCAACATGACAACATTTATCACTCCAATGTCATTTGCGACACAACACACCCCATCTGCATCAGCCACCACAGCAGCGATGTGTCTGCTGCTCGCATCCCCAGTATCGCTCCCCAGGAGGGAGGTTGAGGAGGGGAACTGGCGGGTGGTGACAGGCCGAGGCAGTGCCTCGTGGTACAGCACGAGGGAGTTGTCCTCGCTCCCGCACAATATGTACTCCTCGGCCAGGGTCTCCAGCCCAATGAACTTGGTGGAGTTGCTGTGTCCGTGGTAGGTCCTCTCGCACTGCCCTGTGTCCTGACTCCACTGCTTGAGAGTACCGTCCACTGAACCTGAGACCAGTGCCTTGCTCGACAGGTAGCTCAGCTGGAAGACAGACTTGGAGTGTCCTGCTAGAGTGGAGACGGGTCTGTCAGGCTTCCTCAGGTCGTAGCAGTATATCATCCGATCCACTGAGGAGACTGCCAGGTGGAAGGGAGACAGAGGTCGGCAGGACAAAGTGAAGAGCTTCTCGGGGGCTCTGATATCCAGAACACTGCCTCGCTGGTTGAGATGCCACACCTTGATGTTAGCGTCAAAGCCAGCTGAGACCAGCTGCTGGGCCTTGGTGGGGGTGAACTTCACTGTGAGGTACATGGTGGCGGTGTGTCCTTGGAAGGAAGCAGTGGACACCCCGGCTGTGACATCCCACAACTTGATGTCTGAGTTGTGATCAGCAACTGCCAGAAGGTTTTGTGAGCAGGGATTCCACGAGGTGGACCAGGCAGGGCTCCCAGTCTTAAGCTTGGAGATAGGATAGAGGACGGGCAAGGGACTGTCTTCCAGCATCTTGTAGTTGTATAAGTTGACTGTGTCTAGGCTTGCAGCCACGGACAAGGTGTTCGTGTGACTCACTGCCAAATCGTGAATGTAGGAAGGTTCCACGTTTGAGCCAGTAACAGAAAAGCTTCCTAAAACATCGACTGAATCGTATTTAAATGCATCGTATATCAGCTTCCCAATGTTTTTATACTTACGTCCAGATGAGAAGAAGTGGTTTTCGAGGTCATGAAAATTTTTGAGGATATTGGCGTAATTATCTGAAATGTTTTCAAGGGAAATGGTGTCAAAAGGATCTGCTTTCATCTTCTTCTTAGATGGTTCACCAGCACTGTCGTCTGGATCATTTGGTGATCTTACAGGGCCATCAAAAGAGTTAAGTTCAGCTCTTACGATGGCCAACTCAGACTTAAGTTTCTTTATCTTTTCCAACTTTTGGTTTTTGCTTTCCACTAAAAACTCGAGTGCCATCTTCTGGACTTCACGCTCCTTTGAAACAAGGAGTTTTTCTCTTTTCAACTGGAGCTCAGCAATCTTAAGGTCTAAATCAGCAAGAGTATCTTGAGAACCTGAAAGCTCCTGGAAGGGCTCTGCTGTTTTGCTGCAAAGGGGGCAGAGGGGAGATAGTTTGAGGGATGATTGGGTGCAGTCCCTGCAGAAGACGTGAAGACAAGCTAGCTGAACAGGATGGCAATGAGGCTCCACCAAACAGATGCCACATTGCCCAGAACTGTGGGGTGTGAAGAGGGAGGAGGTGCTAGAACTGGCATGGTGTGTCATCGGGACTACCTCAAGGAAGTAATGATGTTAGTTAAGATGCCGCCAGAGTTTAAAATACCTGCACTAGCAAGCAAAACAATAAATATTTTTCTCAAATCAGTGAGAGGAAATAAAGCCCCCGCCTCATCACACAGATTTTTGAGAGAGTAGGGACCCCTCCTATTTATTTTTAAGCAGGAACTCTTGGCAATATAAATTCAAAGTTGTAGACATTTAATTCTCACTGACACCTGATTATAATCAATCAAATCAAATCATTCATGTGTCAACAAAACATAGAGATACAGAATATATATGGTTACCAAAGTACGTGCCCAGACGTGCCCTTAGCATCGAGAAAGAAAAGGATGCTCCAGACCTAAAAAATTCTTTTCGATGATTTGCTCTCTTATCTTGGCGAACAGCTAATAAGCAAATAGGGTAACTGTATTGGAGCCCACTAAGTCACTGCACTTTGGAACATGGCCTAATAAGGCCCTCCCACTGTGCACTCAGCAGCCTGCCTTGACAGCTGCTGGTCTAATAAATATGCTCATTTCGGGGCAAGGTACGTCCAATAAAAGCAATAATTTTGCTGATTTTCATGAAATATAATGTAACCTTGACAACTATATGAATATCTATGACTGGTATTTTTGAATCAAATTATAGTTCCGTGAATTTGAATATGGAGTTTCTTTTCTCAAATTATCAATTTTAACTTTTGCCGTAATACTGTAATAGCATGTTAGCACATGTCCGTTTATCTCAGTCCTAGCTGGTTTCATGGCCCCCGGTATGTAAACATGGAGATCCACGGAGGGTGGTCGGTGGACAGCTCACGCCTGCAGACCTGAACTGGTATTCTACCAGATTCAGTATGATATGAGACCAGTTTTGTACTCCAGTAGCTGAGGGCTGTGCAGTGTACTTTTCATTCTCCACGCAGTTTCTCAACGGTTTTCGTTAGTTTGAAGCATAATAAAGAAATCCTAGGAGGTAACATTATGTGAATCGACGTCCTGGGGGGTCGTAGGGCCACGCCCATTTTTGCTCTCAGGCGGTAATATGAGGCCTGATTATTTCGACTTCTGATGGTCATAGAGACTTCAGAATTGATTCAGGATGTCTATCTCATCGAGGGGAACAACTTTTTCTCTGACAACTTTTTTGTCAGATGATTAGTTAATTGGCCAATTAGCTAATTGGGTAATTTTCAAAAATTCGAAAAAACTTTTTTGGCTTAAAATGATCAGAATTGCATAAAACGTGGAAAAAAGTGGGTTTTAAGAATATTTTGAAAAATTTTTCACTTAGAAAATTTTCTGGACTTGGAAAAATTTTGAGCGAAAAAATTGAAATTTTCATTTTTTGGGTCCTTAAATCTTTGTCCAACAATGTTTGGCTACTCGAAGGCACTGTTATTGCTTTTCACTGTTCTGACAGAATATTTTAACAGAAACTACTGAAAGTGGGCTCTCTTCAAAACTGGTTTCAGAGCCAGGATCACCACTGTTGACAAGCAGCTGACAACCACTTATTGAATTGTGACGAATCCAACCATGGTGCTCAGTGAGCTGCCTCCACCGTCTACATGCAGAAGAAGGAGCTGAAGTGGAAAACTGACACAACTGAACTCCCCAAATGAGCATATTGCTGCTGATGCCTCCACCTGAAGCCATGTTCTGCTTCTCCTCTTCCCTTGCTACGCAACTTGGATTATAGCCAGATGGACCCACCAAGCTGCCCTGCAAGGAGAACCCCTGTTCTTGCCGGGACTTGGAACGCCCATCATCCTTATTACGAACTCTATCTCTCACAACAACTAGTGTCTCCTGATGTTGGATTCCGGTCACACTGAACTGAAACCAATGCTTCTGCCATGGTGGACAGGGACTACAAGCGCAATCGATGGATCATGCAAGTCACACGACCTCTACAGTCTACAAGCACCTATTCACCATCCATGGCTACTTCCCAGACGAATTGGCGAATTGCCTTTTCTTCTTCTATGGACTCCTCACTCCGTCCTGGCAAGACCACAACCCTCTTCAAGCAACTCTTTGGGGAAGTTGACACCTGGTGACCCTCGCAACCCTCTTCCATCCTCCTGTACTACAAGCTGACAATCTACAATGCTGTGGCCTCTACAAACAGCTATTCAGTATTCACCATCCATGACATCTTCCCAGACGAATTCTTCCATGCAAGTATGGACTCGTCACTCCGTCCTCGCAGGACCACAAGCAACTCTTTTGGGAAGTTGACACCTGGTGACCCTTGCAACCCTCCTCCATCCTCCTGTACTACGAGCTTTGCCCTAACCATGGCCCTGGTTACGCGCACGGAGTGCGCGGCGCAGCAAGTGACACCTCTGGTTAGGGGAACTACGAGCTGATAATCTACAATGCTTTGGCCTTCTACCACAAGGAGTTGCTACTTCCTCTTTAAGCATCCCCCTTCAAGCAATATCCGCCGAGCAGAACTTCTGGATGAGTAGGTACCTGCAGATTGAGAACTCACCAAGGAGAGCCTCAGCACTTCGCCAAGATTGGACTTTTTCTTCGTTCTAGTGAGTGATGCTGAGTGTGGAGGACACTCAAGCACCCTCTTCCTGTATATATGGCTGCTTTCACCTCCCCAAATAAGCACAGTACTGCGAGACCATGGCCACTGGCCATGGTATCGATAATTGACAGCAAATGGCTGGCTATTGGGTAGTTGCCGATCCTACATTAAGCTTTGATAACGTGCCGTTATAAGTAGTGCATTCATACATGATACAACAACAAAATCTGTTGAAATTGCTAGTGTCATCAATATCGAGCTGCCTTTTTGCGTACAAAGCAGCTATGGGAGATGAATCCCAAAAAACCAAGCCCCACTCTACTTTTCCGATTCTTGGGCAAGGCTTCTTTTCTTTTTGTTCTTTTGGCTTCAGCTATAGTGAATTGATCAATTCAAACTAATTTTATCATTCATCTTTTGCCGAATAGTCGCCACTCTTAGATTGGCAGATCAGCAGTGTTCTGTCACTGGGGTCTGCTGATTCCAAATTTGGCTGAAGATAAGTGGTGTGTGAGAGGTTCCAATCTAGATAGACTCAAAGTAGGAGGTTAGCGCAGCCATGTTTGCAGAGAGAAAGGGCATGGGCGTTCTTCACACTCAGCATCACCCAATTAGAACGAAGGAAATAACCCCAATCTTGGTGAAGTCTTGAGCCCTCATTTGTGAGTTCTCAATCTAGTACCTACTCATCCAGAAGTTCTGCTCGGCAGATATTGCTTGAAGGTGATAGAAGGCCACAGCATTGTAGATTGTCAGCTCGTAGTACAGGAGGATGGAGGAGGGTTGCAAGGGTCACCAGGTGTCAACTTCCCAAAAGAGTTGCTAATTGTGGTCCTGCGAGGACGGAAGGACGAGTCCATAGAATGGAAGAAAAGATGTCAATGTTTGTAGAGGCTGGCATTGTAGATTGTCAGCTTGTAGTACAGGAGGATGGAGGAGGGTTGCGAGGGTCACCAAGTGTCAACTTCCCCAAAGAGTTGCTTGAAGAGGGTTGTGGTCTTGCCAGGACGGAGTGAGGAGTCCATAGAAGAAGAAAAGGCAATTCGTCAATTCGTCTGGGAAGTAGCCATGGATGGTGAATAGGTGCTTGTAGACTGTAGAGGTCGTGTGACTTGCATGATCCATCGATTGCGCTTGTAGTCCCTGTCCACCATGGCAGAAGCATTGGTTTCAGTTCAGTGTGACCGGAATCCAACATCAGGAGACACTAGTTGTTGTGAGAGATAGAGTTCGTAATAAGGATGATGGGCGTTCCAAGTCCCGGCAAGAACAGGGGTTCTTCTTGCAGGGCAGCTTGGTGGGTCCATCTGGCTATAATCCAAGTTGCGTAGCAAGGGAAGAGGAGAAGCAGAACATGGCTTCAGGTGGAGGCATCAGCAGCAATATGCTCATTTGGGGAGTTCAGTTGTGTCAGTTTTCCACTTCAGCTCCTTCTTCTGCATGTAGACGGTGGAGGCAGCTCACTGAGCACCATGGTTGGATTCGTCACAATTCAATAAGTGGTTGTCAGCTGCTTGTCAACAGTGGTGATCCTGGCTCTGAAACCAGTTTTGAAGAGAGCCCACTTTCAGTAGTTTCTGTTAAAATATTCTGTCAGAACAGTGAAAAGCAATAACAGTGCCTTCGAGTAGCCAAACATTGTTGGACAAAAATTTAAGGACCCAAAAAATGAAAATTTCAATTTTTTCGCTCAAAATTTTTCCAAGTCCAAAAAATTTTCTAAGTGAAAAATTTTTCAAAATATTCTTGAAAACCACTTTTTTCCACGTTTCATGCAATTTTGATCATTTTAAGCCAAAAAAAGTTTTTTCGAATTTTTGAAAATTACCCAATTAGCTAATTGGCCAATTAACTAATCATCTGACAAAAAAGTTGTCAGATAAAAAGTTGTTCCCCTCGATGAGATAGACATCCTGAATCAATTCTGAAGTCTCTATGACCATCAGAAGTCGAAATAATCAGGCCTCATATTACCGCCTGAGAGCAAAAATGGGCGTGGCCCTACGACCCCCCAGGACGTCGATTCACATAATGTTACCTCCTAGGATTTCTTTATTATGCTTCAAACTAACGAAAACCGTTGAGAAACTGCGTTGAGAATGAAAAGTACACTGCAGAGCCCTCAGCTACTGGAGTATTTGGGATTTTGGGGGTTTTAATTTGCAAATACTGGGTACTATTTCAAAATAGGGCCAAAATCCACAACTGAAATGGTACTATTTCAGAAAAGGGTCGAACATCCTCAACAAAAAATGGTACCATTTCAGAAAAGGGCCAAAAATCTTCTACAAAAAATGGTACCATTTCGGAAAAAGGTCTAAAATCCATCCGCCCATCAAGAGTGGTACCATTTCAGAAAGGGGCCAAAAATCGTCAACAAAAATGGTACCATTTCAGATGACGGTCAAAAATCCTCAACAGAAATGATACCATTTCATAAAAGGGCCAAAAATTCGCAACAAAAAACGGTACCAATTTTGAATGGAGTCAAAAAACCCAAAAATATGGTACCATTTTAGAAAAGGGCCAAAAATCCTCAAAAAGTGGCACAAATTCTGAATGGAGTCAAAATTTCAAAAAACCCCATTTATATGGAACCATTTTACAACAAGGTCAGAAATCCTTAACAAAAATGATACACAACAAAATTAACAAAAATGATGCTATTTCAGGATTCCAGACAATTGAAATGGTACCATTTCAGAAATAGATTGGAAATCCTAAGGAAAAAGTGGTACCATTTCAGAAAAGGGCAGAAAATCCTCGACAGAAATGATACCATTATAGGAAAGGGTTGCAATTCCTCAACTAAACTACCATTTCTGATTTCAGAGAGGGGCCAAAAAGCTTCAACTAAAACGGTACTATTTCAGAATAAGCTAAAATGCCCAGCAAAAAAATGGCACCATTTCAGAAAAGGGTCCAAAATCCTCAATTGAAGTGATACCATTTCAAGAATGGGTGGTAAAAAGTCCTAAGAAAATATGTTATCATTTCAGAAAAGGGCAGAATATCCTAAATTGCAATGGTACTTATTTATAGTTCGTAAGGCACTTGCTCAATGTAAGACCAGTTCTTTCTATGTAAAATCCAACATGAGCTCAGAGACCGAAAGCTTTGGTTGGTCTTCAAATTCCACACTACGAAGCCACCACATTCCTAGATGGAGATAAAATCTTTAAATGTACGTCTACCAATATGATACTCTTCAGCACTATCATATTCATAGTGAACTTGCTTTAGAAACACCGATTAATTTCACTAAATTTTCGGTGGATACGACTTCCCATGAATTTAAATGGCCACGGATAAATGGATCTGATAGTTGTGACTCCTGCCACAACTCCACAATATGCACATTTTAAACTAAGGGTTATGCGATTGATAATAAGGTTGACAAAGGTTGTTGCCAGAAATCATTAATACTCTCTTATATTAATTTCCGGTATGGTCAATCTTGACGTGTATTTCATTGTGACATCTATCAAAATTATGAATGCAACGTCTGAGAGCACCACGTTTGATTGTCAAACCATTTACAGTATCATAAAACAAGAAAAGATGCTTATTTATACCATCTTAGTTATTATCTTGAGGTGGTATTTATTTGGCAACAGTTTTTGTGGTATTCGAAATTTTGATGCAGCGAAAGAATCCTCCAAAAATCTCGAAAAAATTCTGAAAAATACCCAAATTTGAATATTAATTTCATATAACTCTGACAACACCATAACTAACTAACTAAGTTTGGAATTTTCTATCGACCCTATTTCAATTTCATGGTGTTTAAAAAACAGTTAGGCTTCAAATGGTACTGGTAGCATAACAACTTTTAACTTTTTAACTTTCTAACTTTGTACCCAGCTCAAAAATCTCTAGAGTTTCAAAGCTGAACACTCAAATTGACTGTGTTTTAGTATAAAAGCTTTCAAAATCAGATCCTTCTCTATTTAAAAGCAATAATCATTAAACCTAGGAGTTAGTGAAAACGTACTTTTTAGGTCAAAGTATAGTGCCTTGCTGTTATTAGAGAAGCAATTTCAAACACTCAAATTTCAGATTTTTGATAGAAAACGACACATTGGCAATAATATCCCATCTCATTTTATTGAGCCAAATTTCCTGTTGAAAATGCCATCAGATCATTATAATGAGCTAATGGCCTTTTCTAGATTAAATTTAGCTCAATGCAATTCGAGATCGGATATTGCTACTTTGCAACAGTAATGCATGATCATAAATTGCTGAAAAATATTTAACAAGCCCTTTCCATGCCACTATTCGTGTTTATCTGCTCTTTCGGTTAATTGTACTTTCGCATTCTTAGTCCTATCGTCACATTACTAAGCTTTATTCGTGCTCCCAGTCCTGTAATCGCATTCCCAGTTCTGTTGAGGCGTCTCTAGTTCAATATAAGGATTTCTAGTCCAATATTAGCGTTCCTACTTTCCTAGTCCTATACTCGCGTTGACTAATCACTAATCCTATAGTCGCCTTCTTATTTTCTAGTCAAATATTATGCAGTGCTCTTAGTCCAATATTCGCGCTTCTAGTCCTTTAGTTGCATCACTATATTAATACCTGCTTCGATAATGGCATTTCGTCCTATCGTCGTATTCCAAGTCCTATGGTCGGATAGTCTCATAGTTGTCTTCCTAAGCTTATAGACTAACAGGAGAAAATGCCGGCAGAGGAATGGTGCAGCACTGAATGCTCAATATAATTATCGGCATGTTATTGGGGTGCAGCTGTTGTTACGGAGAGAAAAACCATCTGCCTTCTTCAGCTGCACGTGGGTGAAAGAAGGTTAGCCTCATGGTCTGTTCACTGTTCAGGTTACATTATAATGCAGCCACAAAACACTGAGAACTTGCCTGATTCATTTTGTTGTTGACATCGTGAATTCTTCATTTATAACGGCGTAAATAATCGTTAAGATAACGCGTAATTGGGCACTCCCGTATGTATTATAAAATCAAAAACCCTTAATAACTGCAGATAAAGAGGCTATAAACTTAAACGATATGACGATTCACGTGGTTCTAATAGTCGGCGATTTTTGTCGACTGATTTAGGCATACACTCCGACACTCCGTCTACGACAACACAATGATACCTTCATAGTTCATACTTTCATAGCTTCATAGTCATAGATAGAGTTTTGCAAGAGCCGGGCACGTAACAACCGACCCGTCGCAGGGAATGGCACGGCTCCTCAGATTCCAATGGACGACGGATTGTACGCAGAGGTGTTTCACCACCATTTCGTATTTAATGTTGGTTCAGTTTTGCATTCATTCCGTTTTGTTACCTAGTATACTGTTATTAGGTAGTTTAGTAGTTTTATGATATCTAGTTGTGAATATTTTGTTGTATAGCGCCTTTATACCATATTATTAATTGAACTTATTAAATTAAACTTATTAATTGAACTTATTAATTGAACTTATTAATTGAACTTATTAATTGAACTTATTAATTGAACTTATTAATTGAACTTATTACTTGAACTTATTTCTAAAATTTTAACTTTTGCATATAATACTCAATTTTAATAAATTCATATTTCATAGGTTGATGGTCGGGAAAATATTCCCGATCTCATTTTATTAAATCAGATTTATTAAAATCAGCATCTTTAATTCTTTAATTTTGTCGCAGAGACTATAATCGTCATTAATCAGTATCCTGAGTATGCGACTCATAAACAGCGATCCGCTCATTCAGTTAAGAAGCATTATAATTTATTAGCCTCAAGAGGTTGAAGTTTAACGTAATCATGAGAGATTTTTAATCCTTCGAAAATCATGATTAGCGTCGTCAGCCATTTAATATGTCGTGTTTAATATCAGAATTTTACTAACAGGAGCCATTGTAATATGTTATGTGTAAATGCTTAAATGTAATATCAGAACTTAACTCGTATGTGCCAGGAATTACGGGCGTTTCATTGCAGAAAGTGACAGCTTTGCCCATCATTACAAAATAATCGAGGCTAATTTTAGTGAATTTATACTACCGCATCATAAATTTTATATCAGAATATTAAGATTTGAAGGATTTTATTGGCAGGTCCATTTCCACCGCCGCTTCACATTACACATATTATTACCCTGCAGTGTAATTACTTTTCGAATTTTTGAGCAAAATTAATCATGTAATATCACCATACCCAGCAGTTGAATTACTGTCAAGTGTGTAATTACTATACCTCAACTGTTGAATTACTATTCAAGTGTTGAATTACTATTCCCAACTGTTGAATTACTACTGTTGAATTACTACTCATTTTCTGAAACGGCCATTCGCACGATTCTAACCCATTTGCTATCTATTTGAGGATCTAAATAGGAGAATAATAAGCTCCCATGATATCTGTTATCGCACTTTTCATATAAAAAAGACTCGATATAATGTATTCTCAACCGTATGTATACTTTTAAACAAGATAAAATAGCGACAAGGAGCACGATATGTTATGTCTTAAATGGTACATTCGTTAGCAAGAGATAAAGTAAATAAGGAGCACAATGTATAAAATACACTATATCTAAACGATATTATTGAAGGGCAACACAAATTTAAAGATAGAATAGATAAAAGGAACACTATCGTATATACCTAAATGGCGCCAGCGAGACGCGCCTGATTACTCCATGTGTTTCAGTGTTTATTTATCTATCTGTTTGAGAGAAAACGCAGACTTGTGGCGCCATTTATATGGTGTGTTGCTCCGTTTTATCGATTTCATTTGCATTATTTCTGTTTGTTTTCACTTCTATCAGTCAGTGTTCGTTTCTTATTTTGGATCGGAGTAAAGAATAAAGATAATGATTATTGTGCAATACTTATTGATCAAGCGAGCAGTACATAGTACATACCTTTTGATACATCGTAACGAATTAGCTAACTATACTTTACATGTGATCGTGTTTTTCTTTAAGAGTTTAAGGGTAAATTCTATCTGCATAAGATTGTGGCTCTCGAGTCAGTTGTTATTTATGCTTAAATGGTTGTGGTGTGAAATGTTTTGTTTCGAAGTTTCAATTGAGTACTTATCTTTCATGCAACATGTTTTTATGGCAATGAAATATCAAAACAAAATTTTTATGAAGTACATACACTACTTCATACACTAACAGTATGTATCAATGCTGGGCGCTGGTTCTATCATTTGGACGTTTGATCTTAAAAACTTATTCGCTGAATTGAACAGCTAAACACGATGATTATGGGATGTTGACTTTTACAAATTCATCTAAGGCAAAATTGTACAAAATATTCGCTTGTTTCAATTATGAAATAGCGTACCTATTGAGATTTTGATCATAAAACATCGAGTTCGAATACGACAAACATTCATTCATATAAAATTGTTGGTATGTTTCTATTCAGTCCGTCTCCTTTGATTGCTGCATATATGGCAGGGTAATAATACAGTAAATACACACTTGGTGTGTAATTACTATCGTAATTGCACTCGCAAGCTCGTGCAATTACTCCAATAAATGCACTCGCAAGCTCGTGCATTTATTGCATGAATTCCACTCGCAAGCTCGTGGAATTAATGTGGTAATTACACACCCAAGTGTGTATTTACCGTATATTATTACTTTCTGTGCACGCACTGTGGGAGGGAGTTGCACGCCTCTCAAAGTGAGCAGAGTATGACCTTAGGAGGTATATATTTTATGGAGGTTGTAATTTGGTAATTTTTCGGTAAAATCCCCATTTTTTCACACACCATGATGTTGTTAAAAATGACGACATTATCATATGTTAACAAGAGTAATGACTTCAGAAAGATCCCCAAATTGCAACCGTTCAAATTTGTTAACACCAAAATGTTACTCCACATAAATACACCTCCTAAGGTAGTTATTGTTATAATGCTCGACAGATTGTGGTACAGTGGTTCAGTAGTTACGTTTTAATCGGACCATTAAAGGAGTAGGTTATAAATTTGGTTTGCTGGTTATTAGAGCTCCAGACTCCAGAGTATTGGAGCCCGTCTTTTCATCTCACGACATTTGACATCTAACCCAGACCCTAACCTTTTGCTAGAAGTGAAATATCACGAGGTCACTAGTGTCGTCATCAGTCAGGTGAATTGTACATTGAAAAGTCCATTTTTCGTTAAATTGCGCGAATGCGCAGATAATAAAGTGTGATTGCTCGTGTAAAATAAATTAGCGGATTTTCACAATTAATCTAGATATTTCTCAAGTTAAATGGTGTCTTGTGATTGCGACTCAGTTAATCTTGTGAATTATTCTTATTACTAGCAGGCCCGTTGGGCCTGCTAAAACGTAGCTCACTCGGCGGGGCTACGCCCCGCCTCCCTCGCAAAATTCCAAAATTGCAATTCAAGTTATCAAAACAATTTTTCTATTCTTACCGCATTGAAGAATTGAAACAATTAATACATTCACGCCAGCTGCAAATTTTGAAATATGAAAAAGTTTATGAAGGAGCACAATTTACAATAATCCGTTTGTCACTTTCAGTAATGCTGTCCCATGAAGGCCAGTTTTGTCTAATTGCAATTGTATGACGAAGTTAATTTAAATGCAATCTGAGAACCGTGCATGCATACTGAACGTTGAATTGCGCATTGATTTACGCCAAGATTCCCTAATTCGCAATAATATATGCCATGCCCAATTTGCTCAATTTTATTTTGCCGTGGTTAATCTTAAATTTCTTTCAATAATTGCTCGATTAACATTATTTAGTTGCAACCATTTTAATCATCGATTTAATAAATTGACCGACCATCGCCACTGATTCATAAAGGGAATTCTATCGCCTATAGCCTCCCCGATGCCAGCCATACCCATTCACTATCTTTTAGACCTTCAATTTTAAATGTAGAAGACGTAAGATTTACAAAAACCAAGACACAGCAGTTAGCAACGTATCAGAAAGCACTCGCATACAACTGATCATAACTTGCACGTGCAGTTTCCAGTAACCATAACAACGGCACCAATAAGCACATTTTCCCCGTTCGTTTCTCTTGATAAGTTGATATTCTCTTGGCAAGCTCAAATTTAAACTGTGCGCCCGCACAGACAAACATAATTCACGTGCTCTTACGAAATTATATATAAGACTAGAAGGCCCGTTGGGCCTTCTAGGTCACAGGAAAAAGGCATATCATAAGCATTAAGCAATTCAGCAAAGTGTAATGATTTGTGGTCATGTCACTGACTCACGGAACATGAATCAAATCGAATTCAGAAATCATCAATATCCAATGGCAAATTGAATGAGTTGAGTATAGAGTAATTCAGTGATAAACAATCAATACAACTTCACAATGTGAATCCATGGCCAAAAGTTGAATTCAATGCTCTACGTGCAAAATCTTCCATTCGACTAAAGTGCGCGTGATTAGGTATTGCTAATTCTTTGGAGTACATCGCCGTTATGGCCGAGTGGTCTAAGGTAATGAGATCAAGCGCGGTAATTGTGAGTTCAAATCAGTGCCGGGAAGACTTTTTTACTTAGTGACAAATTTTACAATTTTGCCTCTGCTTCATGAAAAAAGTCATTCTGACTTGAAATTTCATCATAAAAGTCCGTCTGATGCTGCTTAAAGCCTTTCACAAATACATCAGTAGAAATTCTAATCTGGTGACCAAAAAATTAGACAAATACGACACAAATAACGGACATCTTAACATAAGACTTTAACCAACCAGTTTTGCAATAAAATTCAGTTGGCTACTGTAGCCACTACAAGTTTTAATGCCACTGGGTCAGCAAGCCTCTGAAAACACAATTTATAAAAAATCACAGATGTCTACTTCAAAGCTCACTCGGCGCTGCTACGCAGCACCTCGTTCGCAAATTTCAAAAACCACAATTCAAATCTACCAAGTACATGAAAAAATTTTACCGCATCAAAAAACTCCGATCCGTTCAAAAGTTATTAGAGATCGCGCAACGTAATCAAAACACCATTAACAGAAATGAGCGCGCGCGCAATTCTCCGTGCACGTGTCACCATGGTAACCCGCACAAATCGTAATGCGCGCGCGTTCCGAAGATGTTTCCGCCGTTACGTACAAACAAAAAACAGAGGTTGCGAAATTATATAAGAGACTAGCAGGCCCGTTGGGCCCGCAAATACACAGCTCACTCGGCGCTGCTACGCAGCACCTCGTTCGCAAATTTCAAATTCACCAAATACTTCTTACCGCATCAAAAAACTCCGATCCGTTCAAAAGTTATTAGAGATCGCGCAACGTAATCAAAACACCATTAACAGAAATGAGCGCGCGCGCAATTCTCCGTGCAAGTGTCACCATGGTTACCCGCACAAATCGTAATGCGCGCGCGTTCCGAAGATGTTTCCGCCGTTACGTACAAACAGAAAAACAGAGGTTGCGAAATTATATTAGAGACTAGAATGCCCGTTGGGCCTGCTAATACACAGCTCACTCGGCGCTGCTACGCAGCACCTCGTTCGCAAATATCAGATCAACTAAAAAATTTTTACCGCATCAAAAAACTCTGATCCGTTCAAAAGTTACGAAGCAACGTAATCAAAACACCATTACAGGTACATGACCCTCAGATTAGTGGTGGTTTTTCAAATTCCCATAAATGCCTCATTTCTGTTTGATATAGTCCAAAAATGATAAATATCTATAGAAAAAATACCAAACATTTCTTCCCCATGATTGAACTGACATAAATTTGAAAATTTGACATGATAATTTTTGCCTGAAAATCAGGGTCATTTTCTTTATGACCCTCAGATTGATGGTCAACAAATTCATGATAATTTTCATGAATTTGGGTTCTTACATGTCAAAACAATCAAAAACACATTTTAAACATACAAGAGACAAGCCAATGAAAAAATTATTAAAGTATCATCAACAAAATGTGTAGAGAAATTGAATTTAAATATTTTGAGACCCTCAGAATGATGGTTGCAATAATATATTAGTGCATAAAACTCATTATATTTACATTTCACTCATAGAATTTCACAATCAACTAGGTTTCATTGATTTTTACTTAACAAAATAGTTAGTTGAGGCAAAATGTATAAGAATTCATGGTAATATCAAAATTTCCCACCATCAATGTGAGGGTCTACATTTTTTCTGACATCATTTCAGGCCTAATTCGCCCTGATTAACGTTTTTCCTGCCATTTAATTGTATTTTCATACTTAATTTTTAGTGCAGTGCCTTTTATTCAACTGAAAGAAAGATGAATTTTAACCACCAATCTGAGGGTCATTGAACCATCAATCTGAGGGTCATATGTCCATATTTTGAAAGATAATGTTTTCCTAAAATTTATGAATTTAAGTTGAAATTACTACTCAAATTGTAACACGTGGTAGCTAATGTCACTGTGATAGTTTATTACTATTCATGTGCCTCTAGTGCATTCACAATAACCATCGACTACCATCAATCTGAGGGTCATGAATACCGTCAATTTGAGGGTCAAGTCTCAAAATTATGCAAAAAATCCAAAATTTGAACAGTACAATTGTACAACTGTAACAATTTGTAAGAAACCAACAATCAACATGCTTCTGGAAAAGTTTTTCAAGTTAAATTCAAAATTGAGTTTACCAGGGGAAATTTGAGTTTCTGCAATGCTATTTCATGACACTTGTTTTGTATAGAAATTTCGTAACATCGATCACCATGGAAAAATACTTCAATGAAGTCAAGTATACCCATCAAGAAATTACATAAAAAACAATTGGAGTCTAGAATAACATTGAATTTCAATCTGATCGCCTTCAAACCCAAACCACTAATCTGAGGGCCACCATCAATCTGAGGGTCATGTACCTGTAACAGAAATGAGCGCGCGCGCAATTCTCCGTGCACGTGTCACCATGGTTACCCGCACATATCGTAATGCGCGCGCGTTCCGAAGATGTTTCCGCCGTTACGACAAACAAAAAAACAGAGGTTGCGAAATTATATAAGAGATTACATTTTGCCTCATGTTGCTAAATTTATATTAAATAAAAACTGCTTTCAGGGGTGCTAAAAGCCCACTCTCTCAAGTCCATTAATAAAGCATAAAATATGTTTACATAATGAACATAAAGCAGAAAGCCATGCTCTCTCAAGTCCATTAATAAAGCATAAAATATGTTTACATAATGGGGTGTTCTAAGTAGGGTTTCCAATATCGGTAGCAATTTTTTAACGGCGATAATCGATAACTTTTTGTGAATTATCGGCGATACCGATAATTAACGGCGATAAATTTACTACAGTTTTAGACATCAATTTATTTAAATTTCCTCAATTTATGAATTCGCAAACATTAATTCAGCCACTTTGCTGCGTATGGTGGTCGGCGAGCTGTGCGCTAGGAACTTCTTTTCCCTAATAGCATCCTTAATAAAACTGGTCGTTGCTATCTGGTTGAAAGATAATTTGTCAACAGCTGCAAGGGCAGCATGAATTTCTTGGCATTTTTTCTCAGCATATGATACGATTAACTTTTGCTGAGTTTTTGGCCGCTTTACTTTAGACTCTGCCGTGTCGGCCTGTGGACGATCAATACTGTGCTTTGCTTTGAGATGATACCACAAACTAGAATAACTGCTCTTCGAAGTTGTGCCAGATTAAGACTTCGTACACTGTTTGCAGACCACTTCCTCCCCCTCTTTTGTAAAGAACTGTCTTAATATGCTGTGGCTTGACATGTTAAATACAAATTGAAGTATCAATCAACGGAGACTCGGAGTAGAACGTGAGTCGAAGGTCGAAAACGCTTGAAAGAGTCCAGAAAAAATTCAAAAATTAAACTAAGCTTAGGCTGGGCATATTTTGTTTTTACATAATAATAATAATCATGAGACACATGGTCGTGAAAAATGCTACGAATTTTTATTCAAACTGGCCCGTTGCTTTTGAATAAGTAAAAACCGTGAAATTGACTTGTTCTAACTTTATTTGAGTTAAATATAATGGTTTCAAAAACATTAAATTTTATCGGTTTATCGGCACAAATTATCGCCGATAACCGATAATTGATTTTGGTCCAATTATCGCCGATAATTTTATCGGCGATATTATCGGTTGGAAACCCTAGTTCTAAGAGCGCACTCTACTATAATAAACAGTATCTTTATTGTTTATGTGTTATTTATTAGCACGGTGGACAGTTCATTCCGTGGTACTACCAGCGTATAAAGGAGGAGGGATCGCACCTTGATAATTCCTGGGAATTATATCCCTGTAATTTACAAAGCAGTCCCCAAGCTCTAATGGGCAGGATTACCCACTCTATATTACCAGCACTATATATCCTCATGTCGGTACAAGACAATATCCATCATGACATAAACGTCATGATCATAGGGTGAAGTGCGCAGTCGATGAGATAGCACCGGCAACATCTCGCGCACGAGACACTTTCGCGTATATTTCCCCGAAACGTCAGGAGCTGGGGTGACCCCAATCAAACTGTAGTGCTGAGACACAGTATACGTGTATCCTGTGTATGTAGAGCTTGTCAGGTGGTTCTGAGGTGCTAAAAGCATCCCTCTAGGATCCAGTTCATTAAACTCCCTGTGAGAGCGCAGCTTTTTGTTTATTGTTTTACCAGGGAGGGGGCCGGATCTAGAGATTATTTAATGGGGCGAGGCGCCTCTTTCGGTGTCGTAGCATTGCTTTGGTATCGATAGTATTGCAAATAAAGTTTCTCCAGAGCGGTTTAAAGGTTAAAAGCGTAACAGCGGGGTCATGAGTGGTTTATAAGTATTTGATCTTTTGACGAAAAAACAAGATTTTTTAAAAATTTCCTCATTTAAGATATTTCTACTACATTCAGCACTCGCTTCACTCTTCCTCCTCCTTCACTCCTCCTCCTCCTCCTTCACTCCTCCTCCTCCTCCACTCTGACTCCAGCATTTTTTCTTCCCCGTCCCAACTACCAAGGTCCCTTTTTATGTTGTTATGCCCCATTTTGTGTTATTTTGAGTGTATCTCCGGCTGTCATTGAAAGTACCTCCCACACACACACTTTTTACCTGACGCTGATGATAACCACACGTTATTTGAGAACTTCTCATTTCAGAGTTTCTGATCGTATCTGTAAACGTCTCCAATTAACCAGCCCAGGAAGCCGGTTAATGCGTCAACTATAAATTAAAGAGTTAAAAGATCCAGACTCTCTCGCGAAACATAAAACTCCTCGCACGAATGAAGGGCGGTTATTTTCAACAATTTAGCAGTGCCCACAGTGTAAATGACGTCATTATGACCGCCTATAAATTACTCAGAGCGCGTGTCCTATAGCTGAAGCATTAATATAGATTTAAGCTGTCGATTTGTGCGCTAGTATATTCACAAATTTTATCAGTTACTTGTACTATGCAGTATGCATCTTACGCGCATTAAGAATTATTTCTGTATCATTTTCTTTGTACTTTCGTACCCCATCATCCAATCACCGATAACTTACGCATTAGCAATTTCTCAGGGCTGCGATGTGGTACAGCGCTCATGACAATTTGAGGCTTTGCGCCTTGCGGGCGCCGAGCTTTGATGTATTATATCGAACTACGTCAATACCTAGTACCTTTACTATCTTTAACTTTTCATGTTCATTGTCTGCAGCGTTGCTATATTATTTCATTGGAAAATCTCATTCAATTTGAGAAATGAGACATGGGACGATTAAAAAAGATTCGCTAATATCTATTGATTGATCGAAATGAGCAAGAAACCACGATATTGCATTAGCAAACAAATCTTCGTCAATTTAGTTTATAAAATTTGTTAGAACCAGTATCCAGCCCCGTCAGTAAGGTTTTCATTTTCATGCTGCCACAGACCCATAGGCAATATTCGTATTACAGCGGGGAAATACTCGAAAACCCCAATAGACCCGAAAGTTTTAACTAAAATTTGCCAATTTCCATAATATCCACTCGAGGTTTTTGGGCCCCCTTCCGAGCCCATTATTACAGCAGGGTCATGGATATGCAAGTATTTTCTGTGTTTATACCAGATACCTGAATATATTGCCTACTAACGTTATTATGCTCGGCACCAGAATGAGTGTCATCGCGGTGGTGATAGTGACAGTGGATGTCCTCATTATTCTCCTAAACATCGTGATGGTAATCTTCCTTCGCCGGGTAACTACCTTAAAACAGTCACTAACAGTCTAAACAGTAGCTACTGAGATAGTAGACATTCGATTCTAAGACACTATTAGGCTCATGCGAACTAAATAAATCCTTTATTTTCTGTTTGTATTTCTTACAATTATATTGCAATTTCCTGCCGAGAGGTTCTGTCCGAAGTGAGAAATTCTAACAGAGGTTCTATTCATATATGCTTGGAAGTGGCACTTGAAGCCAATACACATTCCTTCAGATGAAACCAGGAATAGCACGAGTACTCCTCTCCTTCTTGGTGGTCTATGATTTGTGCACGGGGGTGGTTGTCATGCCCATGAGGCTGTCCTCCCTCATCAAGGATCCCATGGAATCCAGCTGGCCTCTTGGCAAGGTAACCAACTAACCATTCTCTCTCTCTCTGAGTAACGGGTATCGAGAACCTTGGATACTGCCTGGGAATCTTACACAATATCAAATGGATATCGATTGCCAGTCTGTACAAATCCTCACACATTCCCCACAGATGGGTTGTGCCACGTACGGTATAGCAACCAGTATCGTCATCAGAGGAACCATGTGGACCATTGTGTTACTAGCCGTGGACAGAGCGGCTGCAGTCCTGGCGCCCTTCTCTTACGCCGGCAACACCTCAGTGAAGCAGGGCGCAGTGGCCGGCACCGTGGTGACGGTCTACGCCGCCGCTATGGCGGCAGTCATGCGGTTATACACCAAACAGGTGCCTGGCGGTTCTCAGTCCACAGCCAACATAAAACACGCTTAAGAGCAGTTTGAGCCCGCTTTATTTTCCTATTTTGGTACTTCGTATGGAAATTGTGACCAATAAAATGGAAGTATACTTAAAGTTTTAAATACATGAAGAGCTGTTTGAAGCAGTTATTTCTCATGAAAGTGTTTTCCATTTTACACATCACTGTTAACAACTACAATATGTTCAATTTCTAACAAATTACATTTGCAGTTCCACATCGTTGAGATGAATAACAAAACAATCTGCGTCCAGTCCTTCAAATTCATCTATGCTCGGGAGAATCTGCACTTCTTCCTCATTTACAGGTGGGTTCCTCATTTACACACTTCACATATTAGAACAGTTCAAACCAGTGAAATGGACTCAAATCTGTCTTAGATAAAGTCACATCGGAGTCGCGACTTCGAGAAATGATGAGAATCATTCTGAAATTTCCGAGTCGGGTGCGATTTTGTCTCCTAATCACAAGATTTTTGAAAGCTTCCGATAACTAGAGTTATATCGTTTAAACTTCAATCTCCTTAGTCATAATATTTCTCACGATTCTGTCTCCTAATCTCATAAAACTCCAGGTTCATAGAGTTCATGGTGGCAAATCTCATAGTCTTGACGCTGAGCATTGTTACAGTGGCTCGACTTATATCGACCATCAGTCAATCGGTAAGCATACCACTTCCCAAGACACAGATTTAAATGGGTGTGGCACCAACAGTGGGGCGATTTGAATGACGCCCTTATAAAGTTATAAAGCTACAGCTTCAATTGGAGTGAGATCCCGTTACACGTGCATCTTGAGCAATCCAAACTTGGTCGATTCGTTACTGCTTCTTTTCATTATAATTCTATCAATGGTTCACAGAGATAATCAGATCTATCATGGCATCTTATAATCTGTCACAAAGCTGAAAGCTGTCACTCTGCTCTAAATACTGCTTAATATTCTGGATTCGAACCAGCCGATCTTCATCACTTTGTTATCAAGAAGTGGCTCATGTCTAAACTATAATGTACGTGTTCTGATAAAATGACTCTTAGCCAGAGGCTAATAGCCACGATCAATAACTAACAACAAATTATACCTTCCTTTGTTGGGAGTTAAGTTATAATCGAAATAAAATATATCAATGCTCGTTTAGCTGACATGCAAGCAAAAGGGCGTCCTGATACACGTTCCCGTGCCATCATGGTACTGCCTTACCAGGAGTGTAACAAGTGGACAGTGACACTGGCCACTTGGTGCAATTTGACACCACGGGCATTTGACTCTAAGCAGTATCAGTAACATGTGACATCAAGTTGTATGTGACACCATGTGAATTCTGACATAAGTCATAAGGTGACCCTTGACACCACCTTCAGAATCTGTACCCGATACGGAGAGTAGAACGCAGCATGAGCTACATGATCGTGTCACTCCTTTCAGCTTTCCTGGTCTGCTACCTCCCCTTTACCATCTACATTACCATAACCATCAAGTAGGTTACCATCTACATTAATATCTATATTACCACCTACATTACCATCTACATTACCATAACCATCAAGTTGAAGTAGGTTACCATCTACATTAATATCTACATTACCATCTACATTACCATAACCATCAAGTAGGTTACCATCTACATTAATATCTATATTACCACCTACATTCCCATCTACATTACCATAACCATCAAGTAGGTTACGATCTACATTAATATCTACATTACCATCTACATTACCACCTACATTACCATCTACATTACCATAACCATCAAGTAGGTTACCATCTACATTAATATCTACATTACCATCTACATTACCATCTACATTACCATAACCATCAAGTAGGTTACCATCTACATTAATATCTACATTACCATCTACATTACCATCTACATTACCATCTACATTACCATAACCATCAAGTAGGTTACCATCTTGATGGATTTCTCCCATCCCTAGCGCGCAACACTCGGAAGTTTGGAGGGTCGTGTTGCATACTCCCCGCGGAAAACCTTGTGCGCGCGGCGGAGGGTAGGGTAAAATCCTACAAGTTACCATCTACATTAATATCTACATTACCATCTACATTACCATCTACATTACCATAACCATCAAGTACTCAAGTAGGTTACCATCTACATTAATATCTACATTACCACCTACATTACCATCTATATTACCATAACCATCAAGTAGGTTACCATCTACATTAATATCTATATTACCATCTACATTACCATAACCATCAAGTGGGTTACCATCTACATTAATATCTATACCACAGACAAAACCGCAAGCGGCTGTCATAGCAACCCCCTCACAGAGTCACAGGGGCGCCGCTTTTTAATTGTAAGAGGTTATTATGATCTAATCATACGTTATCAAGCGTCAAACGTAGAAATAATTAGTTGAAATCCTTGAAATAGTGATTTCCCTAATTTCTACAAACCGTCCACGTGAACTCACGTGCACTTCATTTCCATCAGCTATTTCTTGTTCTATTCAAGTACCAAGTAAGCTAAAATGTTTTTTCAGTCACTATCGTATAGTACAACAGCCCTGTACTTATAGAATTCGGCCTGAAATTGGACTTAGCCAAATTTTCGACTTTTTCGCGCGGCTCAAATTTACGTTTTTGAGGGGCCACCACACCTTTCCCTTAAATCGGGACGACTTGAAACTTTTTACCCTTGATATTGGATTGAGAAAGAACATTGATACGCCTGGAAAAGATGGAGCAATGTTCGTGAGCTGAGATATAGATGCTCAAAGTCACCATATTTTGGCATGGTAAGGATCCTCGATTTTTGGAGGCCTCCCACGACCTCATTTTTTCACCAATCACCATGAAACTTCTTTTGTGGCTAAATCTCGAGGTCTTGATGCTACATAAGTCGGGAAATCATGACGCGGTAGAAGACTTTTCAGATACAGTGCTTCAAAGTGGTCCAAAATTACGTTTTTCGCTAAAAATCGTGATTTCATCGATTTTGATGACGTCATAACAGCAAGAAAATCGATGCAGTGAGACTTCTTACATAGCCTATGACAATCTCCTATCTTAGCTGAAAAAAACCTGCCCTCGATCATGTCTGTATCTTTTATGGTTTTCGAGTTTACCCCGCTCCCGTTTTGGTCCTAAAAATCTCACGTCTATATATCAATAAATAAATAAGTAAACCACAGACAAAACCGCAAGCGGTCGTCATAGCAACCCCCTCACAGAGTCACAGGGGCGCCGCTTTTTTATTATAAGAGGTTATCATGATCTAAACATACGTTATTTAGCGTCAAACATAGAAATAATTTGTTAAAATCCTTGAAATAGTGATTTCCCTAATTTCTACAAAACGTCCGCGTGAACTCACGTGCACTTCATTTCCATGGGCCATTTCTTGTTCTATTCAAGTACCAAGTAAATCAAAATGTTGATTCAGTCACTATCGTATAGCACAACAGCCCTGCACTTTTGGAATTCGACCTGAAATTGGACTTGGCCAAATTTTCGACTTTTTTGCGCGGCTCAAATTTACGTTTTTGAGGGGCCACCACACCTTTCCCTTAAATCGGGAAGACTTGAAACTTTTTACCCTTGATATTTGGCTGAGAAAGAACATTGATACGCCTGGAAAAGATGGAGCAATGTTCGTGAGCTGAGATATAGATGCTCAAAGTCACCATATTTTGGCCTAGTAAGGATCCTCGATTTTTGGAGGCCTCCCACGACCTCATTTTTTCACCAATCACCATGAAACTTCTTTTGTGGCTAAAACTCGAGGTCTAGATGCTACATAAGTCGGGAAATCATGACGCGGTAGAAAACTTTTCAGATACAGTGCTTTGAAGTGGTCCAAAATTACGTTTTTCGCTAAAAATCGTGATTTCATCGATTTTGATGACGTCATCACACCAATAAAATCGATCCAGTGAGACTTCCTGGATAGCCTATAACATTTTCCCATCTTAGCTGAAAAAAACACGCCCTCGATCAAGGCTCTACCATTTGTGGTTCTCGAGTTTTCATCGTTACCAATTGGGTCCTAAAATTATCACGTCTATAAATAAGTATATACACCACCAAAACCGTTGGACGGTTGGTCTAGTAACCCCCCGCTGGTTTGGATGTGATCAGCCCATTTTGTCTCTTTTCAGGTTCCGTTGTCACATCCAAACCCGCGAGGGGTTACTAGACCAACCGTCCAACGGTTTTGGTGGTGATATCTTGACAGATGTATGTTTGAACCCATGTTACTTGCCCAAAGGCAGTTTGGACCCACGTAACTTGCCCTCACGTAGTCCGAACCCACGTTATAAGCCCACACGCAAGTCTAACCCACGTTACTCACCCTGACGAAGTCCAAAACTACGTTATTCTAACTTGGATTTACTAGAATTGATATATTTCTTAATTTCTACAAATCATCCATGTGAACTCAAGTGCTGAAATATAGCAAACAGATCTAATTTCACATGCATCAGTCGTATTTGAACTCATTTCAACGTCACCAAGTCGAAAATCCCGTGTAAATATCAATTTCTTCAAGTCCCCTAATTTCTACAAAACGGCCGTGTGTACTCACGTGCTGAAATATAGCAACCAGATCTAATTTCACGTGCAGTAGTTGTATTTAAACTCATTTCAACGTAATCAAGTCGAAAATCCCGTGTAAATATCAATTTCTTCAAAATCCCTAATTTCTACAAAACGTCCGCGTGAACTCACGTGCTTCACTATTCCATCGTATATTTCCATCCCTAGTCACTGCGAGACATGGAGAAACCATTATCAGTTCACTATCGTATCACAGAATAGGACTACAGTACAATTTTTCGTCATAAACGCAATTTCAACCATTTTGCATCTCAATTTTTAGAGGCTTCACATGACGACATTTTTCGACCGATCACCTTGAAACTATTTTTATAGCTGAATCTCGAGGTCTAAAAGCAAAATATCGACGTAAAACATTATCCAATGAAAACACTCTGAGTTAGAGATGTTCAAAGTAGTGCAAAATAGCGTTTTATCGCAAAATACGTTATTTTAGTGGTTTTACGCGATTTTGATGACGTCATCACAGCACCAAAATAGGCTCAAACCAATTTCCCATATAGCCTATTAAGCAATTCCGCCTTAGTAGAACATACTTTGACCGGTCTCATCTCAAGATACTTGGTATATCTCACTCGTTTCAGTTTTGATCTATAATTTGGAAATCGATTTTTCACCGTACCTTAGAAAATCGCGTATATCTCGATGAAAAATCGAGATAGCCCGATGATCCGTATGATTTTCTGAAAGCTCTTTAAATTTCCAACTAACGATTTTTCAACATTTTTGAGCTATCTCCATTCCTTCTTGGTGAAAAATGCGCACAAAGATGACCTAAAAAAGAAATAAAATTTTGCTAAGTTGATGACGTCATAGTGACGTGATAATGACGTCACCAGAACTTCTCTTATAGCCTATAACATTTTCCCATCTTAGATCAACAAAACCTGACCTCGATCATGGCTCTACCATATCCCGTTCTTGAGATCTCGACTTTATAACTTTGCTCCTAATTATCATGATCTATCTTATTATATATTATATATTACCACCAAAACCGTTGGACGGTTGGTCTAGTAACCCCCCGCTGGTTTGGATGTGATCAGCCCATTTTGTCTCTTTTCAGGTTCCGTTGTCACATCCAAACCCGCGAGGGGTTACTAGACCAACCGTCCAACGGTTTTGGTGGTGATATCTTGACAGATGTATGTAGTTTGAACCCATACTACTTGCCCAAAGGCAGTTTGAACCCACGCAACTTGCCCTCACGTAGTCTGAACCCACGTTACTAGCCCACACGCAAGTCTAACCCACTCAACTCACCCAGACGAAGTCCCAAACTACTTTATTCTAACTTGGAATTACTAGAATTGATATATTTCTTAATTTCTACAAATCGTCCACGTGAACTCACGTGCTAAAATATAGCAACCAGATCTAATTTCACGTGCATTAGTCGTATTTGAACTCATTTCAACATAATCAAGTCGAAAATCCCGTGTGAATATCAATTTCTTCAAATCCCCTAATTTCTACAAATCGTCCGTGTGTACTCACGTGATGAAATATAGCAATCAGATCTAATTTCACGTACATTAGTCGTATTTGAACTCATTTCAACGTAACCAAGTCGAAAATCCCGTGTAAATATCAATTTCTTCAAATCCCCTAATTTCTACAAAACGTCCGCGTGAACTCACGTGCTTTACTGTTCCATCGTATATTTCCATCCCTAGTCACTGCGAGACATGGAGAAACCATTATCAGTTCACTATCGTATCACAGAATAGGTAATGAGTAAAATTTTTCGTCATAAACGCAATTTCAACCATTTTGCATCTCAATTTTTAGAGGCTTCACATGACGACATTTTTCGACCGATCACCTTGAAACTATTTTTATAGCTGAATCTCGAGGTCTAAAAGCAAAATATCGACGTAAAACATTATCCGATGAAAACACTCTGAGTTAGAGATGTTCAAAGTAGTGCAAAATAGCGTTTTATCGCAAAATACGTTATTTTAGTGGTTTTACGCGATTTTGATGACGTCATCACATCACCAAAATAGGCTCAAACCAATTTCCCATATAGCCTATTAAGCAATTCCGCCTTAGTAGAACATACTTTGACCGGTCTCATCTCAAGATACTTGGTATATCTCACTCGTTTCAGTTTTGATCTATAATTTGGAAATCGATTTTTCACCGTACCTTAGAAAATCGCGTATATCTCGATGAAAAATCGAGATAGCCCGATGATCCGTATGATTTTCTGAAAGCTCTTTAAATTTCCAACTAACGATTTTTCAACATTTTTGAGCTATCTCCATTCCTTCTTGGTGAAAAATGCGCACAAAGATGACCTAAAAAAGAAATAAAATTTTGCTAAGTTGATGACGTCATAGTGACGTGATAATGACGTCACCAGAACTTCTCTTATAGCCTATAACATTTTCCCATCTTAGATCAACAAAACCTGACCTCGATCATGGCTCTACCATATCCCGTTCTTGAGATCTCGACTTTATAACTTTGCTCCTAATTATCATGATCTATCTTATTATATATTATATATTACCACCAAAACCGTTGGACGGTTGGTCTAGTAACCCCCCGCTGGTTTGGATGTGATCAGCCCATTTTGTCTCTTTTCAGGTTCCGTTGTCACATCCAAACCCGCGGGGGGTTACTAGACCAACCGTCCAACGGTTTTGGTGGTGATATCTTGACAGATGTATGTAGTTTGAACCCATACTACTTGCCCAAAGGCAGTTTGAACCCACGCAACTTGCCCTCACGTAGTCTGAACCCACGTTACTAGCCCACACGCAAGTCTAACCCACTCAACTCACCCAGACGAAGTCCCAAACTACTTTATTCTAACTTGGAATTACTAGAATTGATATATTTCTTAATTTCTACAAATCGTCCACGTGAACTCACGTGCTAAAATATAGCAACCAGATCTAATTTCACGTGCATTAGTCGTATTTGATCTCATTTCAACATAATCAAGTCGAAAATCCCGTGTGAATATCAATTTCTTCAAATCCCCTAATTTCTACAAATCGTCCGTGTGTACTCACGTGATGAAATATAGCAACCAGATCTAATTTCACGTGCATTAGTCGTATTTGAACTCATTTCAACGTAACCAAGTCGAAAATCCCGTGTAAATATCAATTTCTTCAAATCCCCTAATTTCTACAAAACGTCCGCGTGAACTCACGTGCTTTACTGTTCCATCGTATATTTCCATCCCTAGTCACTGCGAGACATGGAGAAACCATTATCAGTTCACTATCGTATCACAGAATAGGACTACAGTACAATTTTTCGTCATAAACGCAATTTCAACCATTTTGCATCTCAATTTTTAGAGGCTTCACATGACGACATTTTTCGACCGATCACCTTGAAACTATTTTTATAGCTAAATCTCGAGGTCTAAAAGCAAAATATCGACGTAAAACATTATCCGATGAAAACACTCTGAGTTAGAGATGTTCAAAGTAGTGCAAAATAGCGTTTTATCGCAAAATACGTTATTTTAGTGGTTTTACGCGATTTTGATGACGTCATCACAGCACCAAAATAGGCTCAAACCAATTTCCCATATAGCCTATTAAGCAATTCCGCCTTAGTAGAACATACTTTGACCGGTCTCATCTCAAGATACTTGGTACATCTCACTCGTTTCAGTTCTGACCTATAATTTGGAAATCGATTTTTCACCGTACCTTAGAAAATCGCGTATATCTCGATGAAAAATCGAGATAGCCCGATGATCCGTATGATTTTCTGAAAGCTCTTTAAATTTCCAACTAACGATTTTTCAACATTTTTGAGCTATCTCCATTCCTTCTTGGTGAAAAATGCGCACAAAGATGACCTAAAAAAGAAATAAAATTTTGCTAAGTTGATGACGTCATAGTGACGTGATAATGACGTCACCAGAACTTCTCTTATAGCCTATAACATTTTCCTATCTTAGATCAACAAAACCTGACCTCGATCATGGCTCTACCATTTCCCGTTCTTGACATCTCGGCTTTCCAAGTTTGCTCCCAATTATCATGATATTATATATTATATATTTTTCCCAAAACCAAAAAGGATTTGGTTGTGATGGTCCGCGGCGGTTTTAAGGCGTTCTTTACTGTAAAACCCATGATATGAGAAAGAACGCGACGGTTAAAACTGCTGCAACGTCACTTCAAAATGTACAGCATTCACGTAACTATCATGCTTCGAAAAAGTGCCGTTGCGGCAGTTTTAACCGTCGCGTTCTTTCTCATATCATGGGTTTTACAGTAAAGAACGCCTTAAAACCGCCGCGGACCATCACAACCAAATCCTTTTTGGTTTTGGGAAAAATATCACCCTTTTTCTGTGCCGAGATATTGAAATTTGGCGTCAAATCGTGCGTAAAAATTCGCGTTACCTAGCATTACTGATGACGTCACAATTACGTCATAAAATTAGATGAACTATCTGAGACCCATTCATTAACACAATTGGGACTATGACCGACAACATATCCAAAGATGAAGTTCTGGGGTGGTCCCGTTCTCTCTCCACTAGCTTCACAAGTTTTGCAACTTTTTGGTATTTTTTTCGTGTCAAAGTGTTTCAAACAATCGCATATATCTCAATGATGCCGGGGAGCCCAGAACTTTTCGACCAAATTTTTGAAAAGTACATTAAATTTCCTTTCTACGCTAGGAGGAGCATTTTTTCCTATTTCGAAAGCTTCATACCAAAAAATTGCGTTAAAAAACGCCTATTTTTGGGAAAATCGACATTCGAAATTCTTAGTTTTGTGACGTCATTATGACGTCATTATCATGACGTAAAATAGTTTTTAAGGTCACTAACTGCAAGTTCTATCTTTCTACTTTCCAACGCTGGGTCGATGAGCTCTGTATCTTTTATGGTTCCCGAGATATCGCCGTTTAAATAGGGTACACTTCTTGCACTAAAGCGTCATCTCTCTATATGTATATACCTCTATATATCTGTATGTATATACATATATGTGTATATATATGGTCGTAACCCTATTTAACAAGAACACCCTCGATTTTGGCAATATTCAAGTTGTAATAACTCGGCCATTTTTAATCCAATCGATCTGACAGTTGCACCTTTGACCTCTAAACATGCGATGTTCAAATTTTGGTGCAATTTCGGCAACGGGAACTTACTCAAATTTTAACGTGAAATATGGCCAATCCATGAAAACATATAGTTGGGGGGCTGGCAAGCAAAGTTAACAAAACTCACTTCCGATGTCCGGAAGCTCGTTTACTGTTAGGATCGCCGTTCAATGCTCGCCCTCGGACCCTTCGGGTCTCAGGCTCGGGCCTTCGGCCCTCGCACTGTTAGGTCTGCCGTCAATGCTCGCCCTCGGACCCTTCGGGTCCTCAGGCTCACGGCTCGGGCCTTCGGCCCTCGCACTGTTAGGACCGCCGTCCAATGCTCGCCCTCGGGCCCTTCGGGCCCTCGGGCTCGCAAACCGCCGCGGGGGGCTTGCCAGCCCCCTGATTATATATTATATATTAGCCAATTTTGAGGGTACTTGTAGGCGTGCAATAATAAGTAATATTGCACTCCTCACATTGGCTAATACACTAAGAGCATGGCAAATGGTCATGACGCTAATAAAATTATTGCACTCGGCTTCGCCTCGTGCAATAATTTGGTATTGTCGCACTCGGCCTGCTCCTCGTGCGACAATACAAATTATTGCACTCGTCTTCGCCTCGTGCAATAATTTTTATTAGCGCATTCCCAGCCATGCTCTAAGCGTATATTATATCACCCTGTGACACTCAAATCTCTAACTTATACCCCTGGCCAGTTTTCTTTTTACCGCGGGAGGTTACCGCCCTGGCCAGGGCGGGAATATCACCCTGTGACACTCAAATCTCTAATATATACCCTGGCCAGTCTTTTTTATTACCGCGGGGGGTTACCGCCCTGGCCAGGGCGGGAATTCGTCGGTGACATCGATACATTACTATATAGTCCTGAAAGGTTACGTTCGAGATATTTCGAGATTTCAGTATACGCATTGACTCGAGAGGGGTCGACTCCTACGTAAAATTTGACGAGGAATCGTTTAAGATAGGTTTCGAAGCTCTCAGATGCTTCCTTCACCATTTTCAAACGCAAGGTTTTTTTTTTTTTTTTTTTTTTTTTTTTTTCTTGCTGTGAGGGGGTTGCCGTCCTTGCCAGGACGGAAATAAGTATATATTCGTCCTGTGACATCGATGTCTTACTATTTAGTCCTGGCAAGGTTACGTTCGAGGATAATCTCGAGATTTTGGTATACGCATTCACTCGAGAGGGGTTGACTCCTACGTAAAATTTGACGTAGAATCGTTTAAGATAGGTTTCGAAACTCTCAGACGCTTCCTTCACTATTTTCAAACGCAAGTTCTTTTTTTTTCTTACTGTGAGGGGGTTGCCGTCCTTGCCAGGACGGAAATTACCATCTACATTACCATAACCATCAAGTAGGTTACCATCTACATCAATATCTACATTACCATCTACATTACCATAACCATCAAGTGGGTTACCATCTACATTAATAATATCTACATTACCATCTACATTACCATAACCATCAAGTAGGTAATATCATGTAGCCGATGGTTGAAAAAATCTTAGTCCTTAATTCATTAAACTATTAAACATTTTATTAAATGTTTGGGAATTTAACGATAATGGCCGTGATCGGAGATCGCAAATCGCGATTGAGGTCACGGCGGTTAACAACATTCCTACTTCTAGGAAAGTGTTCATCCCATACGTACCACATCAGCTCATCAAGGATTAATAATGTTCCACCCATTTCGTTTTCTAGAAAAGTATAGCCCCTCTCAGAGTAACAATAAAACCCATTACAGTCCCAATTGGATGAGTGCAATAGGACAGAAGTTGGAGATAAGACTGGGTCAAGCTGTAATGACGATGCTCACAGTGAACAACCTGCTCAACCCCCTCCTTTACCTGCTCTTTACAATCAGGTGATTGGGGAAGGCAGTCAAGTCTGCCAAGGGGGCTAGTGCATAATAATCAGTCATTAACAAGACAAATTTACCAGATTCTCAAAGCAGCCACCTTTGCTACTTTGTAACCAAATGAATCTCTTAATTTGACTGATGAAAATAAAAATAGAAATGAAGTAAAATAAAAATAGAAATGAAGTAAAAGAAAAATAGAAATGAAGCACTTTTTGGAGACAAGTTTTTCTCAAGTTTTTCTCCACTCGACTCAACTTGTCTCCACTCGCCTCAACTAGTCCCCGCTCCATACATTCTCCTCACACACTCACAGAGTACTGACACCCTCCCCTTGCAGCACAAAGCAGCTGGTACGGAAGATGTCCCTAGCTACGCTAGTCCACTCCATCGGAGTTAGGAGATCCCTCAGCAAGTCTGCAGGAGGGGGAGGGGGAGGAAACCAGAAGGTGAACCCAGTAGACGGCATTGAGGACAACGAAAGTCCGGGATAGTGGGGCACATGGACTAAATGCAGAAGATTGCACTAGAAAATCCGAAATAAACACGTGTACCGGACAATGGTCACATTTAACCTAGATCATAGATGAGAATAGGATTGTATACCGAGATATGGACTATAAAAGACCTGCAGTCTGAAGAATCCAGAGCTGAGGCCTGAAACATCAGAACTGAGGCCTATGTTTCTTATAGTAACTCTTCTCAGTCTCTACGTCAGATGAGCGGTGACTGGTCAGCAAACCCAACGTGTTTACATGCCTAGCACTGTGTAACGACATATGAACATCGAGATACATATTATTTTGCTCAATACAATACGATTTTAAGATTTGATAGCAAACAAGTATTTCCCATTCCAGCGCACGGTCTTGTGAAAGTATTGGAAAGTGCTAATTAAAACAGATTTGAGACGTATTGAATTATTTCTTATCACCGAAAATGTGCTTCATTGACCAAATTTAGTACAGAGTGATTGTGTTTTGGCATCCTCGATAAGAGGATTACATTAATTATTTTTATCTACTAACCACAGTACAGAATTGCTGTACGCTGATCAGTCCATGTCTTTATAATAGTCAGTAGGCAAAAAATAATAATAAAAAGAATGAATGAAAGTAAAGTTCTCGTAACGATAGATTTACAATCGGTGAGTGAATAGCGATGCAGTCAAGGGTCGGTATGGATCAGATCGCGTTTTTTACAGATCGACGGGTGACGATTAAAACCGCCATTTTTCACAGTGGTAAATCTCTGGATTTTAAAATTGAACAAAACGATAATCGACGATAAAACGATAATCGCACGATAATCGCTTCAAAAAACGATAATCGTTTTCAAAACGCGAAAATCGTTTTAAAAAAACCATAATCGGTTTTAAAAAACGATAATTGTTTTTAGAAACGATAATCGCGCGATTAAAGTTTTGAAAACGATATTTAATCAGTAATTGTATGAAAATCGTTTCAAAAACTTTACTTTTTGGCCATAATTTGGTCAGTCTTCCATATAACGAGTCTTTATTATCTATGACAATGGCGTCACTCGTAAAAATAAAACTGAGAACATCTAGTGCTTTAAGGATTAGGGTTAGGATTAGGGTCAAGATTTGTTAGGTTTACTTTTAGGGTAGAGATCAAGATTAGGGTTAAGTTTATGGTTAGGATTCAAAAAGATGGACGTTTAGATCTTAATGTCACTCAGAGCCGTTTACATGGGAGATCTACCATAGTGGATCACTAAATCGTGGATCAATAGATCGTAGCTCATTACTTCATTAGATCAGTACATCGTAGATCAATATCATATCTAACTAGATAGAAGCTCACTCGATCGTGGATCAGTAGATCGCAGATCAGTAGATGGTGAATCAGAAGATCATAGCTCACTTGATTGTGGATCACTAGATCGCAGATCAGTAGATCGTGAATCAGTAGAAAATAGCTCACTAGATCGTAGATCACTAGATCGCAGATCAGTAGATCGTGGATCAGCAGATCATAGCTCACTAGATAATGGATCACTAGATCGCAGATCAGTAGATCGTGGATCAGCAGAAAATAGCTCACTAGATCGCAGATCAGTAGATCGTGGATCAGTAGACCGTAGCTCACAAGATCATAGCTCACTAGATCGTGGATCAATAGATCGTGGATTAATAGATCGTAGCTCACTAGTACCTTATTAACAACGGTACCTTATTTACAAATGGTACCTAACGGTACCTAACTGGGTACCTTAACAACAACGGTGCCTTATCAACAACGGTACTTAACTGAGTACCTTTACAACAACGGTACCTTACTGGGTACCGTTAACAACAACGGTACCTAACTGGGTACCTTAACAACAACTGTACCTTTTTAACAACGGTACTTAACTGGGTACCTTAACAACAACGGTACCTAGCTGGGTACCGTTAACAACAACGGTACCTTACTGGGTACCGTTAACAACAACGGTACCTAACTGGGTACCTTAACAACAACGGTACCTAGCTGGGTACCGTTAACAACAACGGTACCTTACTGGGTACCGTTAACAACAACGGTACCTAACTGGGTACCTTAACAACTTAACAACAACGGTACCTTATCAACAACGGTACCTTTTTAACAACGGTACTTAACTGGGCACCTTAACAACAACGGTACCTAACTGGGTACCTTAACGACAACGGTACCTAACTGGGTACCTTAACAACAACAGTACCTTACTGGGTACCTCAACAACAGCGGTACCTTACAGGGTACCTAAACAACAACGGTACCTTACTGGGTACCTTTACAACAACGGTACCTTAATAACAACGGTACCTTAATAACAACGGTACTTTATTAACAGCACGTTAAGCAAGACAAGTTGGACACCAAGAAAACAAATAGAACTAATGGCGAGAGGGGCAGCACACGTCCTTATATATGATGGCTGACACCACTGCATCATCAATGACGAACGACGACGTATGCACATTCCACATACCAACTGTATGACGTTGACACCACTCGGTACCCAATCAAGCATGACGAATAGCGTTACGTGCGCATACGGCAAAATAATAGCAAAGGAACACAGCGAAAATTAGTATCCATTAGTTACCATTAGTATCCGTGGTAA